>JAJOZX010008800.1:102500-184374 GCA_023014485.1 Bathynomus jamesi | reverse complement strand
CTATCACTTGACATCTATCACGCTTGGTCGTGCTGATTCTTCTGTCCTGCATGAGAAAATTGCTGATGTTAAAACTCCTTTGTATACAAGAAAACTGCTACAAATATCCAGTGATGGTCCGAATATCATGAAAGCTCTGGCAAAGGAAGTAAAAGATAATTTGAACCCTAATCTGATTGATATCGGTACGTGTAATATTCACAAAGTGCATAATGCTTTTTTCATCGGTTTATGATGCATTCGGAACAGATGTAGAAAGCCTTGGAATTGAAATATTCTATTTATTTAAGGCCTCACCTGTCAAGCATGAAGATTTTGAAATGGTTCAAGAAAAGTTTAACATAAAAAAAACATGTCTTTCTGCGGCATGTCCCTAGTAGATGGCTCACATTAGAAGACGTGACGGATCATCTGCTGGAACAATGTCCTGCACTGAAGCACTACATTTTGGTCTCAAACCGTATCACTGACAAGGAGAGGCAGACTAATGCGAGCATACGAAGGCTAGTTCAAATCCTTTCAAATAAAGTGCTTGTAGCTGAAATGCAATTTCTGAAATCTGTAATGCCCATTTTTGCTAAGGTGACAAGGCCTTTCCAGGCTGAGGTACCACTAATACATATACTGTATGATGAACTGTCTACTTTAGTTGTCACTTTGCTTCGTCGCTTTGTCAAAGATGAAGTCGTTGGTGACAAAACTAGAGCACAACTGTACAAGGTTGATTTCAAGTCTTGTGAAAATCATTTGAAGATGACATGCGACGGTCATGATTGTAGTCAAACATTGAAAATGTTGAGGCAAGACAGCAAGATCACAGAGAAGGAATTTGCAAATTTTTATGCCCGAGCAAAGACTTTTTACATAAATGTTTTCTTCTTCTTTGTTGAAAACATTGCCACTGAAATGACATGCGACGGTCATGATTGTAGTCAAACATTGAAAATGTTGAGGCAAGACAGCAAGATCACAGAGAAGGAATTTGCAAATTTTTATGCCCGAGCAGAGACTTTTTACATAAATGTTGTATCTTCTTTGTTGAAAACATTGCCACTGAAAAATTCTATTCTTAGAGATCTTCAGAATGGTCAGCAGATGCCATTAGAAGACTGGCTGTGGCCATCAAATTGTTTCCACGTGACCAAATTGACACTGTAGTAGACGAATGGAAGCAATTCAGGGCTGAAGCCTTGCCAGAAGAATGGAGTTTATTTCCTGTTGAATCTCGCCAATCTGAAGAGGGTGAGTCAGATGAAGGTGACTCTGAGAAACCTAACTGGACCGTAAAACGTCTTGATAGTTGTTGGGTACCTATTTTTAGAATGAAAACGAAGTGGTTTACAAAAATTTCCTAATTTCGCGATTCTAATCAAGTTGTGTCTCACTTTCTCTCATGGAAATGCCGATGTTGAGAGGTCATTTAGTGAAAACAAGTTGGTTCTTACATCTGGAAGAACAAGGATGTCAGATGGAACCCTCAATGGTTACATATCTACGTCATCTTTTATGACTCAGTTTGACAACGCTCCAGCCAAATTGTCTGTAACATCTGCCATTCGAAAGGCTGTTAGAAGCGCAAGAGCCAACTATGCCCAGCGACTTGAAGCACAGAAACAAGCCAAGTTGAATTTTGCAGCTGCCGAGGCAGCCGTTGACGAATGCAAACGAAAGACAGACTTGGAATCTGTGGCCCGTGAACTTTCTGAAGCTGCAGCCCTTTTGAATGAGGGCATGCAGATGCTGAATCAAGGCTGTAAAACGAAAGACTTTAACAAAGTCAGCGCAGCTAATGCCATTATAGCTAGAAGCCAGGAGATGAAAACTCAAGCCGAGGAGAAAGAGAGAAAGATTGAAGATGATTCTAGAAAGAAGAAACAGAGGAAGTGACTGCTGAATAAAGAATAATGTCTAAACTAAAAATAATAAAAATTAATGTTTCTGGTATATATGTTCATAAAACAATATTTGTTAATTATACAGTGTTTAGTCTGTTATGTATTCATAAAATAAAAAAATGTAAGGGAGGAACTGGAATGGCTAAAAGGGGATATGTGGAGGCCATTGTGACAAAATAGTGTAAGAGGTGGACCATCCCTGCATTGTCTAAATCAGTGGTTCCCAACCTCGGGTTGCGGGGGTCGCTATATTCACTATTCCTTTATTCAATTTATATTTATATACCCATTTAAATTTCATCATAAGCCCAAGGGGTCGGGAGGTCCTGTTGGTGACCACCTTAGAATAGCAACAAAAACGAGGTTGGAAACAACTGGTCTAAACCAACAAACTAAAAATATAAAACTATAGCTCAATCGAAGTAATGATGAAAAAATTATGGCCCCCTATTCTTGGGGTTCCCAACATACTACTAAATTTCAAATTGTCATACCTCAGTGTCTAACTCGGATAAAAGAATGAATCAAAAAGCATCTGAAAGGCAATTTCCCAAATAATAAATCATTATAATTACAAAAAACACCACAGTCAATGAAAAAAAATGTTAGATAATTTTCTTTTTCCTTTTGGGGGACCTCCCCCCTTTACATAAATGAAAAATTACCTTTTCTTTGAATGAATTTGTGCTTCAACTACTCTCCCTACCAGAAGTGAGAAAAAAACTGTTGTAGCATATAAAGATGGTGTTTTCACATTTGAATAAATTGCTAATTTCACTGAAAAATCCACAATTTGGCCCAGGATCAACACTCGTTCAAATATAGTCATTTGTTGTTACAATAAAATATAAGGTTGTAACATATATTCTGCTCGATTTTTTTAGTTCATTCAGAACAAAAATTAAATGATTTATAAGGACAAATTTGCTCAAATTTTTAGTTTATTCGCGACAAAAATTAAGTGACAATGACAAATTAATCATCAATATAATTCCCTTCTTTTTCTATAACTTCCTCCCACCTGTAAAAAAGTTTTTTATGCCACGTTCGAAGAAATCCCTTGGTTTCAAGTTAAAAAAGCAATCATTTCGTTTACGATAGCTTCCCTGGATTGTAACTTTTGTCCATCTAGGTGGTGGTGCAGATTTCTGAATAAACGGTAGTCTGAAGGTGCTATTTCCGGAGAATAAGGTGGCTGAGGCATTTTTTCCCAACCAAATGCCTCTAATTGGGCAGTGGTGATTCGAGCAGTGTGAAGGCGCGTGTTATCCTGGTGGAATAGAACACCTCTGCGATTAATTAATGCGGGACGTTTTTCTTGTAATGCCATCTTCAATCGTTGGAGTTGTTGGCAGTAGACTTCAGCTGCGATTGTTTGGTTACCTGGCAGAAGCTCAAAATGAATAATTCCTTGCATATCCCACCAAATGCATAGCAAAATTTTCTTTGGATGGGGTCCATTCTTTGGCTGAGGTTCAGGCTTTGTTTCATGGCTAAGCCACTGATGTCGACGCTTAATATTGTTATAGAGAACCCATTTTTCAATCCCCCGTGACGATCCGATTAAAAAATGGTGCCTGCAGTTGCGGAGAATGCAGTGATGTGCAAATATCGATTCGATGTTGAAGATTTGCTTGTGACAAATCATGCGGAGAAAATATTCATTAGCGTAATCCTACACTAGCCTAAGTCATTCTGTATCGTGATAAAATCTGTGTGAACCTGTCGCCGCGTGTATTTTGCAACATCTCTAAAACTATTTCACATTATCTTGAGGTTATTCTATTATCTATCGTCCATTTTCTGATCGAGCAGAATTTGTTACAACCTGATATATACCTAACTAAGTAGATATGTAAATATAGGCCACCGAAGTATATATATATTTATGAAACTTTCATATACTGGACATACCTACCTGCATATATATACAGGGCGTCCCAAAAAAATGTATACACACTTTAACAGCTGATAGCTCAATTGATGTTTCTTTCTTTCCAAGTTAAACCCATTAGAATTAATAATGGCAGTCAGACTAAGCTTTGAACAAAGGAAATTCATTCTAAAATGCTACTGGAAGTGTGAAAACGCAGTTGAAGTGCAAAGACAGTTTAGGAGGGAGTTTCAAACAGATCCACCAACGCGACTTACCATCACTCGAATTAGAGATAAGTTTGAAGCCGATGGAACTGTTCAGAATGTCCACAAGAAGCGTTCCGGAAGACCACGGACATCGACAAGCCCCACAAAGCAAGAAGAGTACTGGAAACGTATCACCAAAGTCCAAGAAAATCTGTGCGGCAAGCGAGTCGTGAGGTAGGAATTTCAGAATCGTCTGTCCAACGCATTTTGAAGCGCTGTCAATGGAAAAGTTACATTCCAAGATTAGTCCATGCTATTAATGAAGATGATCCGGACCGAAGAGTGGAGTATTGCGAGTGGTACTTGGCACGATGTGGATGTGGATTGGACGAAGGGGTTTCGTAGAATACCCTCCGCGTTCACCAGACCTCACACCACTAGACTTTTTTTTATGGGGATACTTAAAAGACAAAGTCTACGCTATAAAACCTGCAACAGTCGCTGAATTGAGAGCAGCCATTGAACGAGAATGCACACAAATACCAAACGAAATGTTTCGTGATGTTTGCGATTCCATTGCTTCGCGTTATCAGCAGTGCCTGGACCAGAACGGACGTCAGTTTGAAAACAGGCGTTGACAAAACAATTAAATAATGTCTGTAGATTCTATTACATTTTGAAAATGAAATGTATTTTAATAAACACTGCCTTTATAGTTATTTAAAGTGTGTATACATTTTTTTGGGATGCCCTGTATATTAGGGTGCCACTTATTTGGGGTGTTTTTCATTTTTTGGGAATTTCTATCAGGACGGGCGCATTTCTGGTGTCATTCCGTCTAAAAACATTGTGTGTAAAATATTTTTGAAATAAAATAATAATTAGAACTGCCTCAACGAGGTCAAAGTTTATACTTTTTGTCGAAAAGTACTCATGGCGTTCTGTTATCATGTCAGTTTTCGTTTCGATAGCTGCTGTAGTTTCTGAGTTGAAAAATGATAACAGACAGACAGACAGACAGACGGACGGTCAGAGTCGTTGGTTTAGTCTTCCGCACTGGTGTACAGAAGACTAAAATGAGGTATTATACAGGGTGTAACACGAGTTTATCCAAATATTGATACAGGCGAAAGAACATGTTATTCTAAGTAGAAAATGGGTTGGGACGAGTTTTGCCAACACTAACAGTGTTTCATTCTCTTTTTCAGTGAGTTCTGAAACGACGTGATGGCTTCGGCAACAAGATCTAAAACAGCAGTCTATCTCCTGGGGACCGTGGACCACAGCATCACAGGAAGCATGCTGCCTACGGGAAAGCAGGCGCTTCAGTACTTTTTCCACCTTCACCTTGACGTCAAGAAGCCGATCAAGGAAGCAGCCGCTGAGACAGTGACCGCAGTCAAGGAATTCTGGGAGCGGTCCCGTATTCCTACGCAGAAAGACCAACGCGCAAGGGACAAGGTTCTCCGAATGTACGAGAAGTGGCGGGCTCTGAACAAGAACTCGAAACGGCGCACTGTGACCCAAATCAGGAACGAGGCCGAGTTCCTCTCATCCCTTGACCGCCTCTTCGACATCGCACACGAACAGGCGATGTCGATGATCACAATCGAAGAGGACAGGGAGTTCCTGACGGGACAAAGGGCCGAGGTGCGGCGCGGCCGCATCTCCTCCACACGTGACATGACGCTGCACACTGAGGAGGAGCGTGCGAGGAGACAGGAAGCGGAAAGGAGCCGCCGGCAAGATGATGAAAGGGCGAACAGAGAGAGCCGAGAAGAACTCGTCGAACTGGCATCGAGCTCCAGCTCAGGTGCAAGCAGCCCGACTCGGTCACCGACACGGCGTCGTCGCCGAGAAGAAGAGGAAGAGCTCTCTCCCCGGGCCCGTCCACGTCGAATGCAGAAGCATCTACGACCCCTTTACCACCCAAGCGATTCCGCGCGTCGAAAAAGATGATCACCCCTGATCTCTCCGCAGCGATGGATCGGACGAAACTTACCGACCGAGAAGGTGTTTTTTTGCTGTCGGCGGCTGCGAGGAGCTTGGGCCACGACCCTGAGGAGCTGGTCTTGAACCGCGAATCCTCCCGCCGCGACCGAGCAAAGTTCCGTGCTATGGCAGCAGCGGAAATGAAGGCAGCCTTCCATCCTACTGTGCCGCTGACCGTTCACTGGGACGGGAAAATCGTACCAGCGGCTGACGGAGGCCCTGCTGAAGATCGCCTTCCAGTTCTGGTGTCTGGGGAGAACGTCGACAAGCTTCTGGCTGTGCCCAGCCTCCCCGACGGCACCGGCCGCGCCATGGCGGAAGCCGTCCTCTCTGCCCTCGAGGATTGGGACATCAAGGGACGGATCTGTGCCCTCTCTTTTGACACCACCGCCTCAAACACAGGACTCTCAGGAGGAGCTTGCTATATCATTGAGCAGAAACTCGAGAAGACAGTGCTTCATTTGGCTTGCCGCCACCACATCCACGAACTGGTGTGCGAGAAGGCATTCACGGCGTGCCTCGGTCCCTCTACTGGTCCTGACATCCTCCTGTTCAAACGATTCGCCGCCCAGTGGGACTTCATCGATCAAACCAAAGCGAAGCCCTTCGAGGATGGAACCATGCCGCAGCACCTGAAGGACGCCCGCGACGACCTGCTGATCGAATTCAGCCGCCTCCTCGACGGTCAACATCCACGTGATGACTACAGGGAACTTCTGGAGCTCTCTGTAATTGTGCTGGGCGGTCCGAACAAGCGGGGTGCCCGGTTCGCTCGTCCCGGCGCCTTCCATCGCGCGCGCTGGATGGCAAAAGTCATCTATGCCATCAAACTGTTCCTGTTCCGGGAACAGTTTCAGATGTCGTCAGGCGAAGCGGCTGGAATCCGGCGATTCACCATCTTCGCCGTGTCCATCTACGTGACGGCCTGGTACAAAGCGCCGCTCCCGGCAACGGCCCCAGCCGCGGACCTCGCGCTGCTCAAGGCCCTCGTCTATTATCCGGACTCAGCGGTGGCCAAGGCGACGGCGACAGTCTTCGCCAGGCACCTATGGTACTTGAGCGAGCGCCTCGTCACCCTGGCCATCTTCGACGAGGGTATCGACTTGGCGACAAAGCGGGAGATGATTAAAGCGATGGAAGAAGAGGAAGGATCGGAGGATCCCCCGCGGCGTATCAATGTGGACCTGTCCACCGCCTCAATCGCCAACAATACATTGGCCAAGTTCACAACGACTACATCAAAGGAGTTCTTCAAGGTTCTGGACATCAGCACCGCCTTCCTGCTCAAGGATCCGGAGGAGTGGCGGACGGACCCAGCCTTCATCGCCGCATCCCGCCGAGTCCAGGCCCTTCAAGTTGTCAATGACTTCGCGGAGCGCGGGGTGGCGTTGATGCAGTCTTTCAACCTGGCCCTTACCAAGAGTGAAGACCAAAGGCAGTTCCTCTTACAAGTGGTCGAGAAGCACCGCTGTGACTTCCCAACCGCCCGCAAGTCCACCGTGACCTCTGCAAAGTAGGCAACAATGAGAGGGAGATGGGCGCCCATGATACCCCCCCCCCCTTGAGGGGCTAATACTCGAGTTGAGGGGGACCTAGAGTTGAAAGTATGAAGTCCAGTTATATGTTTTAGGTCAAGATTAGTAGCTTGAACAAACTAGAAGTGATATTTTATTTGCTAGAGGCATAGAACATCATGATCTAAAATTTCTACTTTTCGAGAAAATATACAAACTTTGACCGTATTGAGGCAGTTCTAAATATTGTTTTATTTCAAAAATATTTTACACACGATATTTTTTGACAAAATGGAACCAGAAACGCGCCCGTCCCGATAAAAATTCAAACTTTCGAAAATAAGTGTCACCCTACTGTATATGGCATTTATACCACTTTCTTTTAAATTTTACTAACTAGTTAAAAAACATGACTCAAAAGCCAATGGTATAAATTGCTATATTAAGCTCATCAAACTATAGCTGAATTTGAGGTAATTTTCTTCAGTGGTGGTGGTGTAGTGAAAAGTGATGAATATTCAATACTTTATTTCATAATTTCTATGTGGCAAATGTTTGACATTCCGAACTCGTTAATTTTGAGTTAGGAATCATCATTGTTTTACTCATCTTTTTGTCTTCTGTGGCACGTTTATGAAAGTGTTTTAATTAGAAAATACATAAAAACTATCTCAACCACTGTTGTGACCCTTTTAAGAGAGAGGAAAAGCCTATCTTGAAAAGTTTGAGGCCACTCCCAAATGTTCTGGTAGAAAATAGTGATTCTGAATATAGTTTGTACAATGTGTTTGAAAAAACTCAACCAACAATTTATTCAGATCAAAACAAAGTTCAAGTGAAGCATCTACACCAAGTCTCCAGCAAATCATTCAATTTAGTGGTGATGATGATTAAGTAGAAATTAATAAAGAAGAACTCAACTTTTGAACAGTTTGCTGTCATCCCAGTGACATTACCAAAGTATTCAAAGAAATACCATATTAAATTTAATATACACGGTGTTTCAGGTTGACCCTAAAATATGGAAATTGGTATTGGTATTTGGAAATAAATTTGTATTTAAAGTTTGTCATAGTAATTCCGCCAATTTCCATATTTCTAGGGTCGACCTGAAACACCCTGTATAATAAACAAGATTGAAAGTATATCACATAGAACATGCAATACTACAATAAGTTTCTTTTCTAAATGTCTGATGGTACAAAACTTCGTTTCCAGCTTGCTTGAACACAGCAATAGTTCAAAGATGGCTTCTGAAAAATACGAGAGCTTCATCTCTAAAAGATGGGTTGAAGAAACATCTCATCAAAAGCTCCAGAAGAAGCAAGACCATCCAAAAAAATCAATCTAATGGAGAAAGATAGTGAAAGGTAAGAAACTGCAAAACTAATATAGAACTCTTCAATTAGCATCCAAATGCTGAATATGAAATATAAATGTGGTACAAGCAGATTGGTTAATTTATACAGGGTGTACATAAAGTCAGGATCTATTTTTGTGAAGCACTTGGAAATTATATGGAATTCAATCATAAAATGATAAAGTGGTAACATTTATTAAATAATTAAGAGTAGGATTCGACGTGACGCCCATCAGTATCCCTGCACAGCTCAAATCGTTCCGCAGCATTTCTAAACACATTCTGGAGCATTTGCGGGGTTATGTTATCTGCAGCAGTTCGTATACGTGTACGTAAGTTTTCAAGACTCGTAATCTTCGTCTGATAGACGTGCGATTTGATAAAGCCCCATGCAAAGAAATCTAAAGGGGTTAAATCTGGTGATCTCGCTGGCCAAGGTCTGTTGCTTCCGCGTCCGATCCAGCGATTTGGAAAACGTCCATTTAGATAATCCTGAACAATTTTGGCATAGTGACAAGGAGCACCATCATGTTGATAGACGACGGGGATAGGATTGTTAGTACCGTCGTCTATCAACATGATGGTGCTCCTTGTCACTATGCCAAAATTGTTCAGGATTATCTAAATGGACGTTTTCCAAATCGCTGGATCGGACGCGGAAGCAACAGACCTTGGCCAGCGAGATCACCAGATTTAACCCCTTTAGATTTCTTTGCATGGGGCTTTATCAAATCGCACGTCTATCAGACGAAGATTACGAGTCTTGAAAACTTACGTACACGTATACGAACTGCTGCAGATAACATAACCCGGCAAATGCTCCAGAATGTGTTTAGAAATGCTGCGGAACGATTTGAGCTGTGCAGGGATACTGATGGGCGTCACGTCGGATCCTACTCTTAATTATTTAATAAATGTTACCACTTTATCATTTTATGATTGAATTCCATATAATTTCCAAGTGCTTCACAAAAATAGATCCTGACTTTATGTACACCCTGTATTAACATAGAGGTAGCTCTGACTGAATATTATATTACAAATTTATGTGACCTGCATTTTGTCTAGTTTTAACTTATTCCAAATGGACTCGTCATGCAAGCATGACAGAACCAGTTAACGGTTTCAAATATTCAGTCACCTTTTACAACTTCAAAGATAGGAGAGTTTTTTGGTGCAACCAGGTATTTTGTTGACAAAGCCACATATTTGAAAAGTACATTTGGCATTCTTCCTGAGGTTCCCAAGTATAGTAAAAAAAATTGAGTAAACAGACAATATCTAGAGTAAAGACTTTTTAAGATGATAAAATAAGTCTGTTGTGCGCAGGCAAATCTGATTGTGTTAGTATAAGAAATGGAGATGGTGAAAAGGAGTAACGAGCAAAAACGCCTCTTGCTAGGCAATTTGAAAGAATTGTATATAAAATATAAAGAAACTAATGAAGTTTGAGATCTAAATGGTGTGTGACTGCTTGAGTGAAGGCGCACACTCAGTTTGTGTTTGTACCTACCACCAAAATCCTAAACTGATGGTATCTTCAATTGGTGAAAAAAGCCTGACAAAAGTGTGTGTGATTCCAGTATCTAAGTGCGTGTTACACAGGTGTCGAGAATGTCCTGGTAAAATAGGTGTACAGGAGTTCCTCATTTTACGAACGTTCGTTTTAAATTTTTTTCAGATTAACGTAATCGCCAACACAATCATCGAGAAAACTGACATTACCGTGTAACGTATTCCTCATGCCACCGTGCTCGGATGTAAATCTGCGCATTGTACTACCGCGCAAACCCTGAAAAGGTTAATTATTTTGATTAATTTTATCTTTATATACCATCCATGTTATTATTCTTTTATAATATATATATTCAATTGTTATTTATAGAGAGAATGGTTTAAACATGGATTTACATGTACAGTATTGGGTTTATAACATAAGTATTGATTAGAACGCATCTTTAATATTTAGCTTTAAATCAATGGGAAAACCATTTTCGTTTTATGCAATTTCACTTCGCGCAAAGATTTCCAGGAATGCATCCCTTGCGTAAAACGAAGAACTCCCGTAGTAAACTTCTTGAATACTATGGCTATCTGACAAGCAGATGTAGAATATGTTCAATGGACTAATGTTGATAGGTCTACACTGCAAAAAAATATAGCTCCCGCAGATGAGTTCAGTGAAGTTCTTTCATAATGCTCTCTCTTACTCATCATCTCATCACCACATTGCAAAAACTCTCAGTTGGTATATGAAAACATTGAAACAATCTTCATCATGAAGTTCTTGCTGAAAATTATTAATTTATTACCCAAGATGCACCTCAGAGTTTCCAATGAACAAATGATGGGGTGACAATCCACCCATTTGTAGTGTATCATAAAAACGAGGATGGGGACTTAAATCGCACTAGTTACTGGTTCATTAGTAACTGTCTTCAGCATACAACTTTAGCAGTTTACACTTTCCAGCAGCATTTGATGAAGGATGTAAAAGAACAATTCCCTAACAGACATGGGGTCATTACAAAGTTTATCATTATCAGAAATTTTTCATCATTACCATTACAGCATTTTTGTTTCATTACAAGCCCTTCATTATCATTATAATGATCATTACAATACTGAATAAGTTCTCCACCAGTGCACTGGAGGCAGGGATGCAAAGATGCTTGGCAGCAAGAACAGATATGTCAGGATACAGATGTGCATTGCCCCTCCACCATGTCAGGGGATTGCAGTCCTCATCAAGGTAGCTGTCCACCTGGCTGACAATAGGGTTCCAAGAAGCTGTAGAGGGAGCTGGAGTATATAATGTTACGGCAAGCGGGAGGTGCCCCCTTGGGGCATTGGTTTCTGCGAGTATGTAGAGGAATTACGGCATTTGGAAGAGTGGAGTCCATGGTGTAGTGGTTATCGCGTCTGACCGGCAATCGGAAGATCCCGGGTTCGATTCCCAGGTGGTACTTCATTTTTTCATTTGTTGTTTTCTCTTTCTCGTCTTGCGCGGAATATCTCCTATACAAGCGTCGTTCTTTACGTTATTTATACTGCGTGTTCTTTGCAGTTGAATGTATATAATGTTACGGCAAGCGGGAGGTGCCCCCTTGGGGCATTGGTTTCTGCGAGTATGTAGAGGAATTACGGCATTTGGAAGAGTGGAGTCCATGGTGTAGTGGTTATCGCGTCTGACCGGCAATCGGAAGATCCCGGGTTCGATTCCCAGGTGGTACTTCATTTTTTCATTTGTTGTTTTCTCTTTCTCGTCTTGCGCGGAATATCTCCTATACAAGCGTCGTTCTTTACGTTATTTATACTGCGTGTTCTTTGCAGTTGAATGTATATAATGTTACGGCAAGCGGGAGGTGCCCCCTTGGGGCATTGGTTTCTGCGAGTATGTAGAGGAATTACGGCATTTGGAAGAGTGGAGTCCATGGTGTAGTGGTTATCGCGTCTGACCGGCAATCGGAAGATCCCGGGTTCGATTCCCAGGTGGTACTTCATTTTTTCATTTGTTGTTTTCTCTTTCTCGTCTTGCGCGGAATATCTCCTATACAAGCGTCGTTCTTTACGTTATTTATACTGCGTGTTCTTTGCAGTTGAATGTATATAATGTTACGGCAAGCGGGAGGTGCCCCCTTGGGGCATTGGTTTCTGCGAGTATGTAGAGGAATTACGGCATTTGGAAGAGTGGAGTCCATGGTGTAGTGGTTATCGCGTCTGACCGGCAATCGGAAGATCCCGGGTTCGATTCCCAGGTGGTACTTCATTTTTTCATTTGTTGTTTTCTCTTTCTCGTCTTGCGCGGAATATCTCCTATACAAGCGTCGTTCTTTACGTTATTTATACTGCGTGTTCTTTGCAGTTGAATGTTATATATATATATATATATATATATATGAAATTACACTAATAAAATAATAAAAATGTAATGATGTGTAATGATTCATTACAGACCTTTCATTACCATTATTGCCTCAAAATTTCCTTCATTATCATTACATTCAGGGCTGTGGAGTCGGTGATAAAATTTGCCGACTCCAACTTCGACGGAATGTTAAGGCCAAATTGATTACAATTAGCTTTATTAGGCCAATGGAGATTCAAAAAAAAGGCATTTCGTCACCACCACATGACTCATCAGGTTACTTAGTGGCTTTTTTTCTCTTTATTCAAAAATTACAATAAATCCCAAAATACAAACTGATTGAAACAAACAAACAATAAAATTATTATTGGTTTAGCAAATTAATAAGATGTTTTTGTATTATTATAAACATCCGTAACAAAATGTACTAACCTAAACTGAATTTGTTCTTAAAAAAAGGATCGCTTCCATTAAATCTTCTTTCAGTGATGCTTATCAAAATTATCAAATTAAAATCTGAAAAACATTTACGGGTTGCTAGTACAAAATTTTTAAATTTCCTTATTATTAATTATGTTAATTAATTAATTATAATCCTTATTAATTATAAGCAACTATATTTATGTTATATATTATTTATATTATATATTAAAACATTAAGTTAAATCTATTTTATTCATAAAATTGAGCTAGGCCTAGGCCTAGGCTGCTATGGTTATAATTGAAGGATCTGCACCGACTCCAACTCCATCCAACTATGCACTTCCGACTCCGACTCCTGACTCCGACTCCTGACTCTGACTCCGCAGCCCTGATTACATTACAAGAGATTTGTAATTAATTATAATTACCATTATAATGATAATGACCCCCATGTCTGTTCCCTAATGTACAAAAAGTGCATTATTTTTCTGATGACTGCAATGGCCAACACAAGAACAGATTAAATTTCAGCAATCTGTACTATCATGAACAGGATTTTGGTTTGAAAGCTAAATGGAATTTCTTTGCTACTAGTCATGGCAAATATGCTTGTAATAGTACTGGAGGTACTGTCAAAAGTGGTGTAGCAAAGGCTAGTTTGTAATGAACTGATGTTCGTCACATTTTGACGCAAAGAGCTTATGATTTCTGTATCAAGCACTTTGATGTAATCACATTTTTGTTTCAAAAGAGGAAGTTGTGGCTAATACCCTACTGTCTAGTACAGTGGTGGGTAACCTGCAGCCCATCAGGTTTCTGAGTGTGGCCCAAGAGACATACTAACCATTGTCCACACAAATGAAAATTTTGGAATTTATATTAATACCGGGTGTTTCAAAAGTCCCTCACTAATTTGATTTTCAATTTTCTTTGCAGCTAATCGACCAATGATGTTCATCTTGTGGTAAACTCTTACTCAGTAGTTGAGAATTTTTTTGAGTCTACATTTGAAATTTTGCTCAGTTTTCTTCTGCTACCATGCTGACTCTAGAGCAGAGGTGTAAAATTGCTGCATGGCAGGAGGTTTTTCAATCTGTGGTCGAAGTGCAGCGACGATTCCGGGCAGTCTACGGACAGCATTATGCACCGGATAGGAACACCATCGTCGCCACCCACCGGAAGTTTATGGAGACTGGATCCGTAAAGGACAAACCACGATCAGGAAGACCTCGAAGTGGGCGGAGTGAGGAGAATGTCGAAACTGTCCGTGAGGCGTTTACTCAGAGTCAAGGAAAGTCCATTCGGCGAGCTGCTGCGGAACTGAACATCAGCGCGACATCTATCCAACGGATTTTGCGGCGTGGTCTCAAGCTGTATCCGTACAAGATCCAGGTGGTTCAGAAGCTGGAACCTCAAGACTACGATTGCTGGGTGGAGATGTGTGAGACACTGCTGCATCACTACGAAAGAGACCCATCGATCCTGGAGCACATGTGGTTCAGCGACGAAGCTCTCTTCCACCTTTCTGGTCGCGTCAATCGGCACAACACCCGCATCTGGGGAACTCACAATCCTGCGGAGATCCGTGAACATGAAAGGGACACGCCGAAATTGGTCATCTGGTGTGCCATCTCCTCAGCTGGGCTGATTGGTCCGTTCTTCTTCTGGGATCAAGATGGAAATTCCGTGAACGTCAATGGAGACAATTACCTTTGTATGCTTCAGGAGTTCTGCATCCCCCAACTGTCAGCTGTAGCTGACATGCAAGAAGTCATTTTCCAGCAAGATGGTGCCCCTGCTCATTACTCGCGTGAGGTTCGCTCATTTCTGAATAAGCAGTTCCCGGATCGGTGGATTGGTTGCCGTGGTCCCATCGAATGGGCTGCTCGCTCGCCTGATCTTACCCCATGCAACTTCTTTTTGTGGGGCTACATTAAGAGCAAAGTGTACGCCACCAAGCGGCGAGTCCTCCCCACACTAGAAGAACGGATCAGGAATGCGTGTGCTTCTGTTACTCCCGAAATGTTGTCCAATGTCGGCCAAGAATGCGTAAAATGGTGGCTCGCTTGTTTCGAAAAAGATGGTGCCCACGTTGAGGTGTACCAGTGACTTTCCAGTAGACTTATGAAGCCAAGTTTGATGCCACCAAAATTCTCATGAATCGTAGACTCAGCAACCAAATTGTCATTTGGTTCCTCTTGTAATTGCTATTTTAATAAAATTTTAAAAATAATGAGGGACTTTTGAAACACCCTGTATTTCCATAACCTACTGATTATGGAAGGAAAGATCCAATCAGACGTCGCACTGATTATATATCTTAAGATAAGCATAAAAAATGTTTCTTTTGCTTTACTATTTCAAGTTGATCACAATTCAATTAATATATAAATAATAATTTTCTCTAACTCTTATGAAATTTTTGGGCTGTACTAAATGTATTTAAGTATATTTGTGGGGCCATGTTTAGCACACATGCACATTTTTAATTTTGCAGCCCACTGAGATGAAGGAAGGCCACTCATACAGCCCACTCACTAGCCTAGGTTGCCCATCGCTGGTCTAGTAGGTTTGATGAAATTTTTGCAGTGAAGGGTACAAGAGGATACCACAGAATTGTACCATGGTCAAAGAATCAGATACAAGTGTCACTTATCATACTTTAGATACTATTCAAGAGAATTCTAGTTTATTCAGAATCAGTAGAACTGAACAGCATGCGAGTAATCTTCCAGTCAACAAGACCTGAACAGCATGCGAGTAATCTTCCAGTCAACAAGACAATGAAGACAGAGTATCATACTGACCAATATGTTGCCTGTATGATGATAAAGTTTGGCTTGGAGCAAGTTCAGATACTTCATAGTAGTTTGGTGATTATCAAATTAGCTTCTTGACCTCTTCAGGAAGTAATAATAATACAGTAATTATTACTTCCCATAATGATGATATTGGCTGGATAAGAAAGGATATAATTTATGCCAGGTCAAGTCCGAATATCCAACCTTGTATTAAAATTATTTATTCTTTCCATCTGAAGTAGTGGGATCCTTGGGTGAACTTAGAATAATGCCTGGACTTCTCAATTTGTCTACATAGTACAAATATACGATACAGCTGTCTATAAATACAAAACACCTCTGTTTAGTCATTGTTCATCTAAATATGTGTTAAATGTCCTTTTGTAAGTTTTGTTGGACTGTACTTATACTTGTGAACAAAGTTCTTTGTTGGCTATGAATAGATTTTTTCCATTTCCATACTACTGTAAGGTGTATATTTACATATCACCACATTATTCAGTAAATTAACTCGTAACAAGGATGGCAAGTCAAGTATTAATGAATAACTACAGAAGTAGTAAAATGTTATGATTTAAATCTGAAAACACTACCTTTAGATGCTAAAAGTTCTTTTTCTCACTTTCTACTGATGGAGAGAATGAGTGAGTTTGAAGTTCAATTTCATTCAAAGAGCAAATAATTTTTCATTTACATCAAGGGGGTCATCCCCCAAAATTAAAAAATTACCAAACTTTTTTATTCATTGACTCTTAGGTGGTTGTGTGTGCTTATAATGATTTATTCTTTGGGAAATTGCCTTTCAGATGCACTTTGAATCATTCTTCTATCTGAATTAGGGACTGATATATGACAATTTGAAATTTAGAAGCCAGTGGACAATGACAATGACTGCCTTATTTAAAGTTTTAAAAAGTGTGGTTATTGCACTTAATTATTTAGAAATTAACTCACCCGTTCTAATGAAGAGAAAAGCTGAGTAAAACCCAAATAAAGAAGTGTAAACGAACTGGAAAACTGAAAATAAAGGTTTCAATTATTTTATTATCACTGTAAAGCAATTTCATTCAAGCTTTCCAAAATTACTAATTTGCCAAGTCAAGGGTAAGCAGGTATGTATATACTTAAGTTAGTCCAATTTAGAGGCAAACATATAGGTAAAATAACTTACATGATACTAAAAGAACTGTCACTAATGGGAGGCCATTTTTAATTCTATCTACTGCATGATGAAGGTGAGCTGTGAAAACAAATGTATTTATTTAATAATTTTAGTACTATTATTTCAGGATCAAAATTTCTCCATATAAAAACTTGCAGTGAAAATTTTACCCACAAATTTGGTTCTGAAATATCAGCTCAAAAGCTTAAATTTATTAATCTTTTTAAGGTAGAAAAAAACCTGATCAAAACTCAGGATATCACTATAGTAGTGACAAAAACTGTTCTAACAATCAATCTTACTGAACATCAGTATACAGTGGATGCTTCACACCTCAAATTTTAAACGTAAATTCTTGGTTGAGAAGTACTATTTGTTGATCCCTTACCAATACCAAAGAAGAGGGGTGCAATGAATATGGCACTGGTGGGGTTCAGACATTGCAGGAGGAGTGGTAACATGCAAGCCCTGAAAGTGAACTCCTCTGAGAAAGGAGCCACCACTTGGTTCCTCCACCAAATTGGGTTCCGAGAAGTATTGTACCAATACTTTGGTTCTGAAACGAAAGTTTCACTTTCTTTTCTATAGATTTCACTTTTAAACAGTTTTTTCTTTCTTTTTAAAGCAATACAGTATGACATCAAACTAATATTTGTTCTTGTTTGAAGATAAAAAAATTAGAAGCTATGAATAAACAATCAGAAATAAATTAAACCTAAAATCTACTACCTGGTTAGTAAATTTAACATTTCATCTCAGATGCTCAATAACAATAATTGTGCGACGTCATTAACACCAAAATGATCTTAAAATACTGGCGGCTTTGGGGATGAATAATAAGCCTAAATATCTTTCTTACAACCACAAAACTATGGCTAAAGGACTTACGAAAATACATCATCAGATTTGCCTGTAGAGGAACACATTGGTGATTCTGAACTATTGGTCCCAAGAACAGGATAAATGTTAATAATAATGGTACAACAACAGATGTAATTATCCCCTCAAATCGTAGACCCATTAGCTGATAGAGAGTGGCCTGAAATAAAAATTATCACCATGATTATGAGGAAACAAATATCAAATCTCTACATCTGAAAGTACTCTGATATACCATAATTAATTTCAATACAGTATATACATAATACTAGTCAAATGTACACTACAAGCAACCTTTAATGTGCTGCAGTTCAAAAAATATGGGCTTACCTTCTTTTTTGTTTCAGCATTCAAGAAATATATAACAAATAAAGGTGAAATCAGTGTCATAAAAAATACACTAATGCATCGTTTCTTTATCGTTGATGGATGATCTCTGAAACAAAATTTCATGTTCAGTGAGTACCAGGGTTACTACGAGATGAAATATGGTTAAATTAAAAAAAAAAAAACTAATGCTAGGCCTCACACTAACACTATCATCATCTTAAACAGGCTTGGGAATATTACATTTTTGGGGAATAATACTGAAATCTCCTAAAATGGATATTTCAGCAAAGGGGCGTGGGATAGAATGTATTCCCCACTTTAGAAGTGAGGTAGTCAAAGAATTTTGGATAGTCAGTAGAACTAGGAGAAAGGTAAACAGCACAGATGGATTTTATTTCAGATTTGCATGCAAGCCATAGCAAGAGGCTTCCTTTTTTATAAAGAGTAGAGATATTGGCTATTTTTCAATCCTGTGGTACCCTTGCCTGTTTCTAAAGCAGCATTAAACAATAATGTAAGTGGATAACATAACATTCACCAACTCTTCTAATATTCTTGGGTAGTATCCATCAGGACCAGGTTATTTTGCCATATTCAAATTGTTAATTTTACCTATACCCATCTCTACAGT
This sequence comes from Bathynomus jamesi, assembly GCA_023014485.1. NCBI lineage: Eukaryota > Metazoa > Arthropoda > Malacostraca > Isopoda > Cirolanidae > Bathynomus > Bathynomus jamesi. Next base: position 165,437 of record JAJOZX010008800.1, on the reverse strand, counting down.
AATCATAATGGTTAAGATTTGGTAGAACACATCCACCAAACTCAATATTGATATTTATACGGCATGATAGTATTCTTATTTTTTTCACTCTATCATACCTATCTTTTAATGAAGCCTGCCTCAGCCAATAGATTTTCATTTAACTGACATGAAAAAAATATTGATTTAATAAATACTGTAAAATAGTAAGTACAGTAATCCCTTGTTTTATGTGGGGGTTCCATGCTTGTGCAACCCGCATATATGAGATGATATATTTACATTCAATTTACCCCAATACTGTAATACATCCATTTACAAGTTACATGGGCCTATATATAGCCTCATTTAACCTTATTAACAAATATTAAGCTACAAATACAGTTAGTAAATAATACATAATAATAATAATATATAAATTAGCCTACACAATATAATAAAATAAAATTTTACTAACCAAAAGTAATGATGATGGTGGTGGTGGTGAGGACTGCATGGCAGCTGACTCACTAGGTGCACTGCACATGGAACTGGCATACAATATTTATCTGTTCAAATTTAACATTTTAGGTATGGCTTGGCTTACCCGCGTACCATATATGCAAAACTGTGTAAAACAAGGGATTACTGTATAGTACCATTCAAGGAAAAAAATCAATCAAACATTAGTGAAAAAGAACCAACAATAAAGTCCACCACCATCTTTGTTGTTACATCCTCTAAGCCAAGCAGCTATCATCTCAAAATGTATACAGTAGCCTGCCAAGATTCGTGTCAGTTGTGTCATGGTAGTCTCTTCATATTTGCTATCTACACGTGTTTTGTGAACATTTTATGCCCATCATGTCTGGGAAACTGCCTGAAAGTGTGTATGTTGGTAAACCAGCCAAGGTGGCTCAGGAAAATCATTTATTATTGATGTTAGCAAAGTCTTCATTTGAATTGTACAAAGTTAAGCATTGTCACCTATACTGATTGCAGCAGCCATTTTTGTTGTTTTATCATCATTACGCTAGAGCCATTTGCTTGCTGCTTAATGTTTACTTTTCATACAGAGACAGTGGTGGAAAATCACATACATATTTCTAACTAACCAACTTTTTTCTAATGTTTAAGACCTATTTTATCACATTTAATCATTATTTAGTCATTCTGTAAGAAAATAATAGCATTTAAAGGCATTTATTTATCATTTCAACCAATTTCACTATTAAGCAAGAACCCATCTCCAAAAGCACCATGTTATAATGACCTCTATTAATGGATTTTTTGCTTAATGCATGCCCTTCACAATTGGTTAGGTTAAGTTGTGTTATTTTCATTAGTTTTAACTGTATGCTCTTGATGATTGATTAGCCCTTTCATACCCAAATTAAGTCGAAAAGTAAAAAAAAAAAAATTAGGATATAAAAATCGTTTAATTGGACCCCCCAAAATAACTGAAAAATATTTTACAGTTTTATTATTCATAATTAATAAAATACGAAATGTGTTAAATTTCACACATTGGGAACTGGAAGGTCTATAATTGCTTCCAAAGTTAACGATGAAAATTTCACACACTGGGCATTAAAGGGTTAGGTTAGGTTAGGTTAGGTTACTTTTGCCATGAATATTACTGACAAAAATACATAGGTTTTTCTGGTGTACAGGAATACCTCAAAATTCGTCATTTCACAGATTCATCATCAATCTTTTACTACCTATAGTTTCGCAACCCATCATCCATATTCGCAGATTCATCATTTTTTTTTTAAATATTTAAAAAATTATCGAAATTGACGAAATTCAACTGTTTACCAATGCAATATATTACATATTTTGCCAAAAAATGAGAATAATTTGATTAATTAATCTGTTTAATAACATAATACAGTAAAATGTTTTCTCATTGAAACATGTTATACTATATAATCTACCTCAAATTTCATCATGTTATTCCAGAATGAATTAACGACAAATTTTGAGGTATTCCTGTATTTCATGCTGTTTCAATTGATTCTGGCCTTTTTAGCCCACAATTTCCTTCTTCAAAACAGGAGGAGGGAGATCTCCATAACGGTGCATTTGTGCCAAAAATTAAGGTCAGATTCAATTGAAACAGCATAAAATACACCAGAAAAACCTATTTTCATCACTAGTTTAGGTGGATGTGTTCTACCAAATCTTTACTATCCTAACTAACTGGCAAAAATTTTTAGTTTCTCAGCTTTATCAATGTCTGAAGATGCCACTTTAGTCTCTTGATCCTGATTAGTGATCATTTGCACAAATAATGAACAACAGATTTGAATAAAGCATGTCAAAAATGGTTAATATTCATTTTAATGCTCCCTTCATTTTTGATAGGAGACGACATTCTATGACAATTTAACATAAATTCATATTCAGGACAACACTGCTATTTAAGGTAAGAAATTGCGAAAAAATGTGGGTTAGGTTAGGTAAAACATATTTTTCTGGTGTTTTTTTGTTTAAATTTAGCCTTCATTTCTTTGGAATATGAGCATTTTTGAGAAATTTTTAAATTGAAAATTTCTCAAAAATGGCTCATTTCCCAAAGAAACCAAGTTCAGATTTGAACAAATCATGGAATTATTCATTTTTATACCCAATCTGTTTTTATGAGAAACTTTTCTGGTCAATTTTGAGGTGTTTTGCACAAATCTGTCATCCATTTCCTGTGCAAATGCGTAGTTTTCGAGATATTATCATCTTGAAAACTACGTATTTGCACAGGAAATGGATGGCAATTTCATACAAAACACCTCAAAATTAACCAGAAAAGTTTGCAATCGTTATTTTCGTTTAAACTAACGCAAATATCACGACTTATCCTAACCAATCAAGGGTGTACAGTTGACCTAACCAGGCACTCAATTAACCTAACCTGGCACTCAACCTAACATGTTAATAAATGAGTCATTCCAGCTCAACTGGTACAGATTTCAGAAAGTTGGTCGGGTGACCATCTCCGATTTTCTTCAAATTTTCAGGGTTGATTCATACACCATTCAATAGCTTAAATCTAAAATTTTAGCTTCCTCAGTCAAAAACTTTTAATTTTATGGTCGCTTAAATGGCCCCCACCTTCAACAAAAAATGCCCATGTTGGGCTTGATCGGCCAACGCCTTCATTTTGAGAGGCCTTGAAAAGTGTCTTCTAATAGGAGTAGAAGCTTCAAATTTTCATGCCAATACAACTTCTGGTGGGCTTTTCAATTTTGCAAGCTAAAAGGCTGTGGAACAAATAGTTTCTGAGTTACAAGGGCTTAAACATGGCTCCATTTTGAAGTGTGCATCAATTCCTCCCACTTTTACAACTCTACCATTTTCAAAAGTTTTAGTTCTACATCAATCACAGCTGTTTTAATACTCCTAATAGTCTCTATGGGTTGTAAATTTATGAGTGAAATAAAAAAATAACCAAAAAAGGATTTATTTTTATTTTAAAAATTTCCAAAAGTTAATATTTTCACAAAATTTGCAAAATTAACATCAACTTTGGGGCTTAATATAAAGGTGTCCGAAATTAGTCAGGGAGTTGATACTTTAGTAAAGAGAGATACATATGTGTACAAAAACATATATTAAGGAATAGAACTCAACTCCTCCATATAGTTTTGGCTATTCAAAGAAAAGTACTTTTTGTGAAAAATTCTGAATTTTTTCAAAATTTTGAAATGTTTAAGTTCTTTTTACAATATTGAATTGTAATTTTACTTCCATTTTATTACTTGGTAAGTTAATTCACAAATGTTAAATTATCTAAATAAGTTTCTCTCATAAAAGAGACAATATATACCTAGATTATTACTACATTTGCAGTCAACACAACAGATGGACCAGCTTGTCGGCTCAATACTTGGATCTACCTAAGTAAATCATGTAGAACCATGTTCTACTGCTCTTTAAGCACTTCCTAGTAATTTAAATTATAGTTAGTACAGATAAACTAGCAGTAACCACCATTTTCAGTACAAAACCTTAAATTTAAGTAGCTTTGTTGTATTACTTCCCTTAATACAAGTGTACAGTACTTAGCTATATACAATAATGAATTCCGAGTTTTTAAGCATGTGAATTATTGGCTATAAATTCATATTCTTTTTTTAATGTGTGTTGTTTTATGTAAATTCGTATGTAAACTTATATATAGCTAATAACTCTTATGTTTAGACACTGACTCAGGAATTTATTATTGTACTCAGGCTTTAAGTCTGATTGTCTTCAACACTCCATGGCCTCACAGCCATAAATTGGCAATTTATTATTCAGCTTGATACAGGTCTGTAGTTACTTAGGCTTTTTTTAAAATACTCCTTAATTTTAGATAATCATTTGATAACTTGTACTGTCTCCCCATTTTCCCAGCAACTGTAGGTGGTTCAATTGAACACAAAACATGTTGGAATGGAATCCAGCAAACGTCCTCTTGTTCAGGCCATTTAAAAGGATTCTTTTTCATGAAATTTACTAATAGATCCTTCTCAGTATCACACACTTCAACTATGTTTCCAACAAACCAGTCACCTTCATAGAAACAGGCCACATATGTACCAGGTTTATATTGGTAAGCCACATTTTCTTGTGTAGCATTGAGGAAGGAAAGTTGTACGTTAAAGAAATTTTAATCACTAGAAATTTTGTACAGTTTAATGCCTGTTGATGAAGGTCTAAAGCAGTGATATGAACGGGTTCCTGGGATTGTTTTAATTAAGGAATACCTTTTTTCTAACTCAAATAAATTAGCATTTTCCTCAAATTTAGCTGAATCAATGTACAGAAATTGTATACCATTAATATTAGATTTGCACCAATCAAACATCTCTTTTGGATTGGTGATGTGACCTTTACTTGTTGCTTGTAGACTTGCCCGGGCAACTAACCTTTTGACAGTGCCACCAACACCATCACAGGGGCTCTTTCCGTGAGAGGTGGCAAAAAAGTTCCATTCACATGTTAGTTGGAAATCTTTTTCATGTAACACTGAATTAATGATGTTTTTAAAGTTTTTATATTGACTTGCTGCGCCATCGCTAAAGTAACAAATATGTTTTAGTTTAGAATTCTTACTTTTAAGTAATTTCAAGGCTTCACATAAAAAAGAATGAACTGCAGTTGTGTTGTGTGTAAGTGAATCTGATATTACACAAAAATGTAACTTTTAGTTCACCATCAACTTTTTGATAGCAGACTACTGGATGCAAGGTAGCCTGGGTATTGTCCCAGTGATGCCCTTGTACAGCATCCTGAATTATAAAACTATAGTTTTCAGAGAAGTCAACAAGCACTAATGCTGTAGAATCATTGAGGTTTTCTTTACAGTCGGACAAATATTTTGATTGGGCTTTTACTATGAAATGGTGTACTTTCAACTTTTTTGCACTTTCACACATGTCTTCTACTACATTCGAAACACTTTTTGTCATTGTGACCAGTTGGGTATGGTCTGTATGAAGCCACTGCTTAAAGGAAACATCATCATCCATGTCATAATCATTGTTTTCAAAAATGATAAGAAGCCAATCCCGTAATTCATTTAAACCAGGACATGTTTTGCAGTTATTAATCATGCAGTTTCTGGTTTCAGTGTTGCAGACTATTTTCCCTAGTAGCTCTCTTAATTCTACTTTGACGGGGAGTGATTCACATAAAAGTTTAAAGTTCTGGTGTATTTCACAAATGCATACATTGTGTGATCCTTTACTCCCCACACCCATACACCATTTTGGTCTCAGTTCAAAAAACTTTGATTTGGAGATTTTGTTGTTTGGATATTTATTTTTGTAAAGCATATATAATTCTCTGATATTTGTCAACAACAGTATTTTCTGCTTGTGAACCTTCCCTTGTGGTCTTTTTATTGATTTGTAGTCTTTTTTACCAGGGCATTCTCTAGTACAGTGGACCCCCGATTTGAGTACGTAATCCATTCCAGCATGGCGTACTCATAGTGCAGTAGCTTAGACCCTGATTTTTGAAGTAAGTGGACATTCTGGACAAAAGCACCAAACTTGGCTCAAATGTTGTTCAGGACCTTAGCTACCAATTTTTCCCCGGAACCAAAACGCACAACCCTATCTTGGCTGCCATTTTGGAAATCCAAGATGGCTGCCAGCTAGAAATCAACAAACTATTGTGAGGAGTAATTGTACATAAATAGTCCCTAAACCTACATATTTTGATGCCAGGATTGCTATAAAATAATCAGAATTACCCTTAAATGTTTATTTAATATAAAATATTTAATAATATAACTATATAATATGTGCTTTTCTGATTTGCAGGTGATTTGTGAACATGGATTGGAGCAAATGCATGGTTTGTCGAGAGAGCAAAGGTGAGACTCTTAAATGTCCACTCAATGCTGTGAGTGGTAAAAAAACTGAAGCATATGCAACATTTATGGAGAATGTCAACGCATTCAAGAATCTTGGAAGACTACCAGTTCCTCTTCTTTTCAATGAAGAGGTGACTGTTGAAGATCTGGTTCAGAATAAAGCTGTGTGGCACAAGTCATGCCATGTTAAATTTAGTAAAGAAAAGCTTGAAAGGGCTACAAAAAAGAGAGAAAGGGCGGATGAAGGTGAAACCAGTTCATCTACAGGGAAGCGGGTTCAGCGGCATCCTATAGACAAAGCAACTTGTGTGTTGTGTCAACAAACACATGGGCATCTTCACGAATTCAGTACATTTGGCACTGATGTCAATTTACGAATGATGGCTACAGAACTCAGTGACACAGAACTAATGTCTAGAATAGGAGGTGGTGATCTCATGGCCATTGAAGCCAAGTATCATCTGCAATGCTTGACATTTTATCGGAACCGTTACCGCTCACTTTTGAGACAAAAAACAGAGCAAGGAAGGCGGCTATGAAGAAAACTTGATGAAAGCAAAGGCAATAGTTGAGGTCGTTAATCATGTAGAAAATTGCGTGGAAGAAGGAATCTTTCAAATGAAGTTTTCTGTGCTATTTGATCTGTATCAAAAAAGACTTCGGGACTTAGGTATTAATAAGGAAATGAACAGAGGATGATTCAGAGAGAAGATTCTGGAGTATTCCCCATATGCCCAGGAAGTGAGTGATGGCAAGAACAAAATCTTAGTTTTTCAGCAGGGAATTCAGGAAATGCTCAGAGAGACAAATAGACAGAATTTTGAAGGAGATACTATGATTCTTGCAAAAGCTACTAGAATCATACGCAAGGAAATCGTCAACTTTACTGGATTCAAGTTTGCAGGTGCCTTTCCATCTGGTTGTCAACAGGAATCGGTACCTACAACCTTGAAAACCCTTATATCTATGATCACAAATGGTGCTGATGTGAAGGACCAAACACCAGAAGACTCCCCTGCAACTCTCACTGTCTCGCAACTTATCCTTTTTAATTTTAGGAACAAGCATACATCATCATCTAAGGTTCGCCATTCTTTGGAAAGAGAACCACCATTGCCTCTGTATCTTGGTCTGAAAATTCATACTGAAATTCGGTCAAAATCATTAATTACACAACTATATGAATTGGATCTCAGTGTGAGTTATGACCGAATTCTTCAAGTCGAAAGCCAACTTGCAACAGCAGTGTGCCAGAACTTCAAGACCATACTTTGAAGAGTATGCAGATCGTGTATTCTTCCCTTATCTCATCAAACAGTTAGAAACTTGCCAGCAAATTGACATTGTCTGGGATACCTACACTGCAAGCACCTTAAAAGAGACTACCAGAGAAAAACGGGGAAAAGGAATCAGAAGAAAGGTTGAAGGAAAAACCAAATTACCCCTAAATTGGCATGACTTCCTTCGAGACTCTAGAAACAAGCAAGAACTGTTCGCTTTCCTATCAGACAAGGTTGCTGCAATGGAAGTTCCTAACAACAAGGAAGTTGTTATTACATCAGGACCTGAAGTCATCATCAATGGGGCCAACCGCACAATGCCAAGATGCGACCATGAGGAGGCAGACACTAGACTGTTCATTCATCTTCAAGATGCAATAAAGGAAGGGCACATTAACTGCATGATCAGAACTGTAGACACGGATGTTATTGTCATTCTAATAGGAAAATTCCATCACTTGACATCCATAAGATCTGAAGTAAATATTTGGGTTGGTTTTGGCACTGGGAAAAACTTCACTTACCATCATATTAACACAATCTGTGCCTCTTTGGGTGAAGAGAGATGCACATCCCTACCACTGTTTCACTACTTCACGGGATGTGATACATCATCATCCTTTTACGGAAGGGGCAAGAATACGGCATGGGCAGCATGGCACCATTACCCTGAGGTAACACAAGCATTCACATTCATGGCACGAAATCCATTTGCAGATGTTGACACCGAAACTCCCCACTTCAAGCTTCTTGAACGGTACACAGTTGTCCTCTATGACAACACCAGTGACATTGAACGTGTAGATGAGGCAAGAAAGGTCATGTTCTGTCAGAAGGGAAAAGCTATGGAGACTATCCCACCAACTCAGGATGCTCTTCTCCAACACACCAGGAGGGTCACATACCAAGGAGGAATATGGTCGACCTGTGAGAGAAGTGAACAGAATCTTCCAACTCCTGAAGGATGGGGATGGACCTTTAGCGAAGAGTCCCAGTCATGGACACCAGTTTGGACCACAAGACCAGTAGCATCTAAAGCTTGCAGCGAATTGGTCAAATGCGGCTGCAAGAGCAAGAGTGGATGTGGCACCAGGTGTGCTTGCAAGAAGGCCAGGTGGAAGTGTACAGAACTGTGTAGCTGCAACTGTGCAGTTTAACATATAGCATCGAGCGGGGTGAGTTGGGACAGTAGGCATTGCAATGCTAAATGCCAAGATATTTCCATTTTATGGTGCCCATTTAATAGCCCTGCCCTTACTCTACAAATGTTGTTAATACACGTTTTCTATAGAACCACGAATAATGCATGAAAATTGTGCAAATATGAAAGGGTAGCATTTTGACCTTTGTAGAATTTCATTTTTTAAAATGCACATATTTTGCCAATTTTCCTCTCCCACATTCAGTTATAGAGCTAAAGGTCTACTTTTTGGTGGGTGAGATCTTCAATTGTTATAGTTTCGTTGATTTTTCTTAAACATGGTTTTTGTGTTAAAATATTCACGATTTTCACTGTATATGTTGTACGAAGTGTGATTTCTGCAGTAAACATACTTCTGATCAGCTTAAAAGTTGTTTTATTGATCTGATCATGCCAAACATGCCAAGGGAATTCTCTATTGAAACTTATATCAGAAATTCCATTTTGTCTATGGCGGCCAAGTAATGGTCTCTGAAGGTGGTTCCGGGGATATTTTTAATTGTTGGTCCAAAATATACAAGTAGGGAAAGTTTGGTGCTTTTGTCCGGATTGTCCACTTCAACTTGTTTAGCTGCCCTACTATCAATTCGAAATGTACTCAAATCGAACTTAATAACCTATGGGAATTAATTAATTCATTCCAAAACCCAAAAATTTCACCCCACCCCTACTTTTTCTATAGAAATTGGCCTACGAAATTTAGCCCTTAACAGCCCTCGTACCCTTCACAGAATCTTTACGACGCAAAATGCTCGAAATACTGGTCTTAGGAATGTCATATTCCTCAGCTAAGTCTTTGAGACTTTTGCCCTCTTCACTTTTTCTAATAATCTCCAATTTCATCTCTATTGTAAAAAGGCGTTTCTTCTTTTATGAGTCTTTTGATGTAGATGTACATTTAGAAGCCATCACTATAAAAGTACACTATGTCACAATATAAAATACAGTATCAAAGTCACTGCATGTATGAATCACCAAATTTATGCTATATTTTCACTATTTTATGCTGTAATCAACAGAAACTAACATAAATAAACACTAAGTACAAAGTCAGAAAACAAAATGTACAAAATTCTAACAGAAATCCCTAAGAACACCTGTACTATTCAAAACATTAGACCCCGAATGTTCCCGCAACGAACGCTCTAGACAAACTGAAACGCGTTCAGCGTCGCCGGCTGGCGTACTCAAATCGAGTTTTCTACTCAAGTCAAGTCAATAGGAGCCTATGGACGAGCGTACTCAAATCGGGGGTCCACTGTATATTCATTGTTTTGGAAAAATTCTATCACCCTTTCCTTTATTTCATTGCTTATACCCTTGCTACTCTTTTTATTTCTCATTATAGGAAGGATATCTTCTTTTCTCTTTAAGGCCCTCACAGCATTAACCATTCTGGCTGACACTTCAAATTCTTTCATAATTCTTTCTCTGGACCAGGTTTTACCAATTGGAAGGTGTGTTAGAATTTGTATCTTTTCTTGTCTGGTACTAGTTTTACACTTTTCTTTCAGTTCCTCTATCATATGCTGATAACACTTTTCTTCCTCATCCAAAATGCTAGGCTTCATATGAAGTACTTTTGACAGCTTTGATTTTGTTGATGTTTCAATTTGCTTTAGTTTCCTTTTCACGTAAAACTTTTGATCTCTTGCTCTTACATACTTAATGGGTGAGCATACTCTAGTGAACCTAACGTTTTGTCAAATGTCTCATTAACTATTTCTTCTGGAACATATTCATCACTACCCGAGTCTTTTTCATCTTCAATCGTCTTGGCTCTAGAGAAGCCAAGACGATTGAAGAAACAGAAACTTTGCTCAACTTGTTGAGCAAAGTTTCTGTCCTGGTATCAGATTCAGTCTAGTTGCTATGTCTTTGTCAATAATTTGTAGTGATTCTGCAAATAAAGTAGGGTAATGTAAACTCTAAACACATTGGAAAATAATTTTAAAACCTCAACATTTGGTTATAGGCTATTCGTATAAAATATTCAAAACATATGCATTCAGTAGCACAGTATATAGCCTACCCTATTAAAATTAAATAGCTAATTTAGGTTACAATTTACAATATAAACTTCTTTATGAAATATAAATATATTAGTACCTATATTTACTTACTTGTTATCTTCTTTCAATGATTTCTCCATGGATCTTGGCAGCTACGTAGCATTTGTTGGTAATGTATTCCAAACATTTTTTCATGGTGGTAGCGTACAGTAGCACTATTTGGGTTGATTACAGTTGCTTTTGTTCTCCACAATAGCAGTTTCCTTGTTTCATCTGTCAGCTCATGTAAGGTATACATACCCACCTTCCTGGTGAGTCTGTGTTCATGACATGGATCATCCAAGTACATACCAAAGCTGCACTTTGATTCTTGATTAGAATAAGCCATTATTACAGGCAGTAAAATTAAGTTAATTGCTCTAGTTAAATTTTCTGAAAATAAAAGATCATGATCTATAAAATAGGCCTGGACATTAATGATTAACCATCATGTTTTACATTTATAAGAATATACAAAGCGAAATGAGCTATTAAATTCTTTATCAGTATTGAGTTGTTTTGATAGAATATTAAATTTCTTGTATTTTTAGACTTATTTACATATTACAATTGTAAATCAACTTAAGTAATAAAATGGAAGTAAAATTACAATTCAATGTCATAAATAGAAATTTAAAAATTTAAAAATTTTGAAAAAATTTGAGATTTTTCATAAAAAGCACTTTTCTTTGAATCACCAAAACTATATGAAGGAGTTGAGTTGAGATCTATTCCTTAATATATGTTTTTTTTACACATATGTATCTTTCTTTACTAGAAGTATCAACTCCCTGACTAATTTTGGACACCTTTATATTAAGCCCCAAAGTTGATATTAATTTTGCAAATTTTGTGAAAATATCAACTTTTGGAAATTTTTAAAAATAGAAATAAATCCTTTTTTGGTTATTTTTTTATTTCACTCATAAATTTACAACCCATAGAGACTATTAGGAGTATTAAAACAGCTGTGATTGATGTAGAACTAAAACTTTTGAAAATGGTAGAGTTGTAAAAGTGGGAGGAATTGATGCAAGCTTCAAAATGGAGCCATATTTAAGCCCTTGTAACTTAGAAACTATTTGTTCCACAGCCTTTTTGCTTGCAAAATTGAAAAGCCCACCAGAAGTTGTATTGGCATGACAAATTTGAAGCTTCTACTCCTATTAGAAGACACTTCTCAAGGCATCTCAAAATGAAGGCGTTGGCCGATCAAACCCAACATAGGCATTTTTTGTCGAAGGTGGGGGCCATTTAAGTGACCATAAAATTAAAAGTTTTTGACTGAGGAAGCTAAAATTTTAGATTTAAGCTATTGAATGGTGTATGAATCAACCCTGAAAATTTGAAGAAAATCGGAGATGGTCACCCGACCACCCCTGTACCAATTGAGCTGGAATGACCCTATTGGTTATTTCACCTAAATACCAGTATCTTCTGATCTTTTCGTATTAGGCACTCACCGTTATATTTCGGGCAAGTTAAGAATGAGAGAATAACCCTGTAATTGATAAAAACATCCAATCCTTTGTCTTCATCTAGGGCACAATACAAATCAAGTTCTCAAAGTCAAAACCACACAAATGGCACATCATAATTCTATCACAATCACCACCAAACTGAATCCAATTAGAAAAAAAAAATAGCCAGAACAAAAACCAGCAACCTAGTTAAGTCACAGAGTAGCGAAAAAATAGCCCAATCAGGAAAAATATTTTATGAAAAAAAGTACATTATAGCCAAAATAAGAAATATATTTTATTAAAAAAAGTACATTTGAAAAAATTTGCACAACATAAGATATATATTTTCTTAGTCAGTTTTGAATAGCAATTCAGTATATTATACTGTTTTAACGGTAAATGTTTACTATTACACCAGTCTCTGGTAGAAAGTTTTAAAAGCTGGTTTTCAATGTTTTTCAATGAACTGAATTAAAAAATTATACTCATTTCCATTGCAAATGATTTGTTAGAGAGTTATTGAAGCTTAAAGCTTTTAAAACTTTCTACCCTTTTTTACCTGGGGGACCCCCAGTGAGAACCGGGAGTTTTTGGGTGGGGAGAATCACAAAAACGAGTGGTTTCTGAAGATTTTTGAAAGTCAGATTAATACAAAACACATCAAAAACCATAGGAAAAACATAAATTTCACCTTCAAAATTGGCCGAACCTAAAACAACCTAACCTAACCCCTAACGTTATCCAAAACTGATTCAAATTAAAATCAGTGGAAGTACCATTTTTTTACCCTTTTCCTGTTTGAGAGTTTTAGCTAAAATAACTCTCTAACAAATCATTTGCGACGGAAATGAGTGTCATTTTTTAATTCAGCACATTGAAAAACATTGAAAACCAGCTTTTAAAACTTTCTACTGGAGATCGGTGTAATAGTAAAGAAATACCGTTTTAACTGCGTGCAAGTGGGTCAAAAGACGACTATTAACCCAAATCATACAAAAAAAACACCAGAAAAAATGTGTTGGTCCAGAAAGAAGAGGGAGCACTAAAACGAATAATTACCTCAAAAACTAGGTTAATATTCATTTTAATGCTCCCTTCATTTTTGATAGGAGACATTCTATGGCAATTTAATATATAAATTCGTATTCAGGACACCTTGAAACCTCAGGGAAACTGATGAAAATCAAGGAAATATAATAATTATTTTTTATGAAAAAAAAAAAAATTTAGACGTCAATAAGCAGCCATTACAGGCCATTGACCCAGTGTTTAGCTCTTTCCTCAGTTAAAATTTTGCTGTTCTCTAGTTTTATGGGGAGACATCTCGTGGCAAAATTAGGAAACATAGGTCAAATCAGCGAATTAAATCTGGTTTTTGTTTCACATGACCTTATCCGACCAATCAGACATATGCATTTTGAATCTCCCATAATGCATACTCATTCCAAAATGCTTTTTCAGTTCACTTTTTGCTATGGTTTGTGGAGGTTGTGATTTGGATTACTATCAATTAATACAAGATATTTATAAAAAAGAAGATGGTACTGAAGTTTTCTTTACCAGTCACAGTGTTTTACCTACTTGTTATTTGTCTGCAGTGTGGTCATGAGTGTAATTATATACAAGTTCCTGACCAATATTATTGCAAAAGAGTTAGGTTAGGTTAGGTAACACACATTTTTCTGGTGTTTTTTGTTCAAATCCGAACGTCGTTTCTTTGAGAAATGAGCCATTTTTGAGAAATTTTAAAATTGAAAATTTCTCAAAAATGGCTCATTTCCCAAAGAAACAAAGTTCGATTTGAACAAATCACACCAAAAAACACCAGAAAAATGTGTTTTGGTTCAGAAAGGAGAGGGAGCACTAAAACGAATAATTACCAAAACTACTAGAAACATGGCTTTTTTGATGAAAATCAAAGTCGCAAGTTGTACTAAAATTTTGGGTAATTTTTCATTTTAGTGCTTTTTCTCCTTTCTGAACCAACACACATTTTTCTGGAATTTTTTGGTGTGATTTGTTCAAATCTGAATTTTGTTTCTTTGGGAAATGAGCCATTTTTGAGAAATTTTAAAATTGAAAATTTCTCAAAAACAGCTCATTTCCCAAAGAAATGAAGTTCATATTTAAACAAATCACACCAAAAAACACCAGGAAAATGTGTTTTGGTTCAGACCTAACCTAACCTAACCCGCATTTTTACGCAATTTCTTACCTTAAATAGCAGCATTGGGATGTTTGTACAAATCAGCGGTGACCAACAGGAATAAATAGACAATTTTGCCAGGCCCACCAATTTGAACTTGTTGGCCTAGCCCAGTGATGGCGAACCTATAACACGCGTGTCAGCAGTGACACGCAATGGATGTTGAAAATGTTTGGTATTCTGATGAAAAACTGCAATAAATCGTCTATGCCCTAGTACTTTCGATTAATAAGTCAGCTATCTATGATTTTGTAGTTAAATTTAAAATGCATGTATGCAAGTGACACACTTGGATAAAAAGGTTTGCCATCACTGGCCTAGCCAATGCTCACAAACTTTGAAGCAAAAACCAGGGCTGTGGAGTCAGTGATAAAATTTGCCAACTCCAACTCCGACGGAATGTTAAGGCCAAATTGATTACGATTAGCTTTATTAGGCCAATGGAGATTCATAAACAAGGCATTTTGTCACCACCACATGACTCATCAGGTTACTTAGTGGCTGTAACTATGCCTTAATGGCTTTTTTTCTTTTTATTCAATAATTACAATAAATCCCAAAATACAAACTGATTGAAGCTTAAACAAAATAAGATTATTATTGGTTTAGCAAATTAATAAGATGTTTTTGTATTATTATAAACAACCGTAACAAAATGTACTAACCTAAACTGAATTTGTTCTTAAAAAAAGGATCACTTCCATTAAATCTTCTTTCAGTGATGCTCTTAAGTCAGAGCGGATGATTTTAAGGGCTGAAAATAAGCGTTCTACACTAATTTGAGTAGGTGGCAAGGCCATAACAGTCATAGAAGCATCTTGGACAATTTTGGGGTATTTAGCAATTGCTTCTTTCACAGTCAACTTTGATGAACGATCAATCTTTTCCACTTCCTCCAATGATTTATAGAAATTGATTTTGAATTTATCCAATGCACTCTGGGGGTGTTCCTCCTGTTCCAATTCCAATCGCCTTCGCTTTGATCGTTCTTTTCTGTCCAGATGTTTTTCAAAATCTAATTCTTCATCAGAGCCTGAATTTGATGATGACGATGAAATCGTATGACTGCCATGAAGTGGCCCAACTACTGCCTCGGATTCATCATGACCATGATCTCATAGACCTTCAATATGTATGGCTACATCACATAAGGCAGCTTTGGCTCTGATTTGCTGCGCTTCTGCTAATGTCACTCTGTACATGGCATCAACATATATAGCAGCCAAAAGAATATCATTGTCTAGCAGAAGCTTTTCTCTCTGTATCATCGAATTCCTTATATCATCGGCTAGTATGCCACCAGTTTGAGAAAGACGGAAAATAAGCGTCTTCCACTCCTTATAGAATAAGCCAGGAGTCAAATCATCTGATTGCAATTTTTTTGTCACGTTATAAGGATGGCGAAGTAAGCCCTCGAGTTGTTTTACCGGATCCCACTGAGCCTCAGTCATGATGACATCCGGGGAGGCCATGTCGCTAAGGAAAGGTTTTATTTCAAGAATCCGTTGAATCATCATGTATGTGCTGCCCACCGAGTCGCTTGGTCCAAAATTGCTCCTTTGCCAGCTCGTCGCTTCAAAATAGAGTCTAGTTTTGGCGTTCTAGCTGCCACAGCAACTTTTCGTATTCTTCCAATGAGATTAGCTGCATGTTGTCCTTTCAAGCCATCGCGTATTGCCAACTGCAGTGTGTGGACACTGCAGCGCATATGATGGATTTTGGATATTTTTGCTGCAGTATCCACAAATGAATCTAATGTATCGTGACTATCATGATCATCAACCACCATTACTTGTTCATTATTCAGAATAATCATCACTGTCTTCTGAATCTTCCACAACTTCTTTTTTGTTAAATTTTTCAAGTGTTTTCACCATGTTGGAAGCATTGTGTTACAATTGACAATACCTGGTCCTTTCTGATGTTAAAATCATTTAATACATCCATTAGTAGTTTTTCAAGATAATCACTGGTATGCTGTGCTTTAGTATCTCTTACTGCTAATGTCTGCGTGACTACTTCTTTTTTATCATCGATAAAGCGAATATTAATTGCAAAATAGTTTACTCTATGGCGAGTACAGGAATCCATCTTTAAGAACAGGATTCATCCTCGAAGACATTCTTTTAGAGCATGCTTCTGCTTTTGCGATTCTTCCATTATCATATTACGAATGTTGCCACGTTCTAATGAAATGCCAAGTATATTTGCCATTTCCCCATTCAGATTAGCAAAGGCTGGGGTTGAAAAAAATGTTAGAGGGAGAGAATTCTTTACAACCATTTCAATTATGCATGCTTTAAATTTGTCTACTGTCATAGTCACTGTGACTTTTCACTCATAAAATATTTTGTGACAGTAGTTTGATGAGAACTTGTGCTTGAATTGTCATCAGCCTTCTTCTTTCTTTCATCATACTTTTCATTCACAATTTTGTAATCCTTTGGATGATGCCATTGAAGGTGGCGTTTTAGATTTCCTGCTCTTGTTGGAGCATTGGATCCTTCACCTGAGAAGGCACTAATTTTGGCATCACATTTTTTCCTGATCATCAGTGCCCTTTTGGCACTGACATACGTAATATTTTCCATCAGCAGTGAGTGAAAAATATTAAAAAACAGCAGATTTATACTTTTGATGTGACATTACGCTGTTATCATTACTTATCAAATTGAAATCTATAAATCTGAAAAAGATTTAGGGTTGCTAGTACAAAATTTTTAAATTTCCTTATTATTAATTATGTTAATTAATTATAATCCTTATTAATTATAAGCAACTATATTTATATATTATATTATATATTAAAACATTAGGTTAAATCTATTTTATTCATAAAATTGAGCTAGGTCTAGGCCTAGGCTGCTATGGTTATAGTTGAAGGATTTGCACCGACTCTGACTCCACTCAAAATTGACTGACTTCGACTCCACAGCCCTGGCAAAAAATCCTCCAATTAACCGCACTCTCGGAAGCCAACGCTAAATAGAGCTGTGCATCTAGCTGTGTCAAACGCTTTGTCAAGAATAACCCAATATACAATAAATTTTGCCACAGTTTGAGGTGGGATTAATCAGATTTTTCAACCCAACCCACGTGCCATTTCAATGGGAAACAGAGAAGGAACACTTTTTTTTCTGCCATGCTCATCCCTAGTCAATCTTCTGCAATAATATTGGGTATTATTATAGTATTACACCCGTCTAATGTCCAGCAATTATTATACGTTCATTAAGTAGATTTTTTTAATTCTAAGACACTTTCCTTCTATAGCATTTCCGTGATATAAACATTTTTTTGGTGTGTATCTAGTGTGTGTTCGTACGTTTATTTGTGTATTCGTACATTGGTTTGTGTGACCATTACATGTCTGCCCAATCACTGCGCTCCATCCATTTCAAATTTGAATTACTTTGCTACCAGAATGGAATACTCATTCCACTCATTCAGAAGTACATTAGGCCTGGCTCTGTGATTTATAATGATTCCTGAGCTACCTACAAGCATTTTGTTATTAATCATTCTAAAAATTTTGTGGATAACGAGAATATCGAAATTCACACACAAAATATTGAAAGACTTCAGCAGGATTTAAAGGAATGAGTTAAGAGGCCAGGTATTCAGTCAAAACATCTATACCAATACCTGGCAAGGTATTTATTCATTTCTTCAATTAAAGACAAGCAAAATCTACTCCAGGAAGAGCCTCAGCCTACCCCTGCACGTGAATGAGGTAATTCCTATTTTTCTTTTAGGTTAGGATATGTTAGGTTAGGTTGTGTCAATTTTGAAGGTGAAATTTGTTTTTCCTATGGTTTTTGATGTTTTGAACGAATCTGACCTTCAAAATAGTCAGAAATGACTCATTTTCAATTGCCAGCTAGGGGGAGGGGGTTATCTCAAAAACGAGTCATTTCCGACGGTTTTGAAGGTCAGATTCATTCAAAACACATCAAAAACTATAGGAAAAATATAAATTTCACCTCTAAAGGGAAACGGGTATAATACTATAAATTTACCTAATATTAGTCAGCAACTTCTCTATAATTACACTCATGACCACATTGCAGACAAATAACACGAGTAGGTAAAACACCATGACTAGTAAAGAAAACTTCAGCACTGTCTTCTTTTTTATAAGTAATCCAAATCACAACCAAGACAAACCATAGCAAAAACTGAACTGAATAAGGATTTTGGAATGAGTATGCATTATTGGAGATTCAAAATGCACATCTCTGATTGGTTGGATAAGGTAACACGACACAAAAACCAGATTTAATTGGCCGATTTGACCTATATTTCCTAATTTTGCCACGAGATGTCTCCCCATAAAACTGGAGAGGACGAGGACTGGCAAAATTTTAATAGCAGAGAGGTAAACACTCAGTCAATAGCCTATAATAGCTGCTTTTTACGTCAATTTTTTTTTTTTATAAAAAATAATTACTACATTTCCTTGATTTTTATCAGTTTCCCTGAGGTTTCAAGGTGTCCTGAATACGAATTTAGGTAATTATTCGTTTTAGTGCTTTTCCTCCTTTCTGAACCAAAACACATTTTCCTGGTGTTTTGTGGTGTGATTTGTTCAAATCTGAACTTCGTTTCTTTGGGAAATGAGCCATTTTTTAGAAATTTTAAAATTGAAAATTTCTCAAAAATGGCTCATTTCCTAAAGAAACGAAGTTCAGATTTGAGCAAATCACACTAAAAAACACCAGAAAAATGTGTTTTGGTTCAGACCTAACCTGACCTGACCTGACCTAACCTAAACTGACCTGACCTGACCTAAACTGACCTGACCTAAACTGACCTGACCTAAACTGACCTGACCTAAACTGACCTGACCTAAACTGACCTGACCTAACCTGACCTGATTGGGTTTTATTGCCAGACCGTAATATCCAGCTTTTCACATCTTTCCAACAACGCTCAATATTTTGAATGTGAACGGTGTCTTCCACGAACCACTGTGAATGGTTGACTGTCCAGTGAATGTAGCCTAGATTTCCAAGTTGTGAATACGCACACCACTCGTCAGAATAGATTGTAGTCCCAGGCCTAATATGTTGCTGGATCAGGCGAACAAGAGTTGTTGCGTCTCTCTGAGGAACCGCAAACAACAGTAGTTTTTTGGAACTGCGTTCCAAGGTACCAAAAACCCAGGCAATCACAACCTCCGCAAACCAAAATGAAAACCAGACTGAAAAAGCATTCTTAAATGAGTATGCATTATGAGAGATTCAAAATGTACGTCTCTGATTAGTTGGATAAGGTCACGTGAAACAAAACGATTTTTAATTGGTTGTTTTTACCTATGTTTCCTAATTTTGCCACGAGATGTCTCCCCATAAAACTGGAGAGGGCGACGTTCGTTAAAATTTTAACAGCGTTAAAAGCTAAATACTCGGTCAATGGCCTATAATGGCTACTTTTTACGTCTACATTTTTTTTAATTTTTTTTTTTTCCATAAAAAATAATTATTACATTTCCTTGATTTTTATCAGTTTCCCTGAGGTTTCAAGGTGTCCTGAATATGAATTTATATGTTAAATTGTCATAGAATGTCTCCTTCTATCAAAAACGAACAAAGCATTAAAACGAATATTAACCCGAATTTATATGTTAAATTGTCATAGAATGTCTCCTATCGAAAACGAACGAAGCATTAAAACGAATATTAACCAAATTTTGCCAACTCCAACTCCACAGTCCAGTGTTCATAGGACACTAATTACCTAGCCTAATTTAAATATGATCACGCTGCCATGGTGTCTGTCTCTGAACACTGTCTGGACAAAGTTTTGCCAGTTAGTCTACTCAGCCCTAGTTTAGACTTAAGCTAATCACCCTAAGGCCTAATTCATAAAATGGAATGCTTAGGCACTGAGTAACATTAGCCTACCTTCCCTGAGTCCCTGTCCAGATATAAAGGCTTCCAACATATAATAAAGAGAGAAAAATACACGCAAATACTTCTTTAGTACAATCTAATGACATTTTAATTCAGCTACAAGAAAATTTTCCTCACAATTTGTGAATTACTTCCATTTTTAAATATGTGGACTGAAAACTTTTTTGATCTTCTTCTTTTGCTGAAGTGTTGGTTATGATTTGATCACAGAGTGACTAATAACACGGCCCTTGATGGTTTTGTTGTCCAAAATATTTTATCACTTGTATAGTAATTTTTGCACGCTAATTCCAAAAATATTATTCATTTTTCGCCATCACGTACAGATTTTTCACAAAATGTCATATTACATATGTAAGTACTTTTCATTAAATTATTATTAAAAACTACGGCCTGTAAATGCTTGGTTTCACCAAGACATCAAAGAAATGGAGAAAAAACATCAGGGAAGGTGGGACATCAGCATGATGGCTGATTACTGCTGGATGTTGAAACGGGATACTCCAGAATTATTACATAAAAGAAAAGGAACAGCGCTACATTCGAAACTAAAAGGTATAGATCTCACA
The DNA here is from genome assembly GCA_023014485.1 of Bathynomus jamesi. Classification (NCBI taxonomy): domain Eukaryota; kingdom Metazoa; phylum Arthropoda; class Malacostraca; order Isopoda; family Cirolanidae; genus Bathynomus; species Bathynomus jamesi. The sequence continues at coordinate 144,430 of JAJOZX010008800.1, read as the reverse complement.
AGGAAACTCGGGACAAATAAAGATGAATATGTAATTGACGTGAACAGTCTTCTTTCTTTTTAAAGTTGTTTGCATTTGTAATTAGTATAACAAAGCGAAATAGGTACCTAATGTAAATTGAAATAAATATTTATTTTTGTTGTTGTTGTTGTTTCCCTTCCAGTTTGCAGAAAATCCTTACGTGATAGAAAAAAATGGACACCTTATTCGAAATCAGCGTAGTTGAATTATAAAAAATCAGTTATTAGTAAGAAAACAACTATTATATACAATCAGTTATTAGTAAGAAAACAACTCTTACAAAGTTGTCATTCGCAGGCCTGTGTAATTGGAAAGCTCGCTTTCACAATAACTAATTTCTTCAGCAACCAGCCGTTCTATCGGGTGAGCGAAAAGTCCCTGTGCACCTGCAAGAAGGGTAGTGAACCTGTACCTGCAAGAAGGGTAGTGAACCTGTACCTGCACTGTGTTGGAAGTGGAAGGTGCACAGGGACTTTTCGCTCACCCTGTAGGAACTTTTTTGAAGAATGGTCACTGATCAAGTTACTTACAAGATATATAGTCTTGGGGATTATTCTTGGAAAAATGCCTGCGCTTAAAACCCCCAGTCAGTAGCCAAATAGGTATATAGCAGGGCCGTATGCATGATTTCTGCATCGGGGGGTTCAGAAATCGAAAATTTCTTTATGATCGGGTTTCATTCGCTTAAGATAACAATGTAATTGTTTAATACTTGTGATCATATGATGACACATATTTTAGTGAGCTAACTTTATTCTAATCATTATTGTAAAATAAAACGCAAATCTGGAAAATTTCAGCGTCTTAAAAAATAGATTTAATAAAAAGGTATTTTATTTTGCATTTTACGACTATTGCGAACGTCGAGTAGATTTCATGAAATAATCTAGGATTTCATCAACACTGATGCTGAGGTCCGATGAATGTTAAGAGCAGCGAGACCATTCAAACGATTCTCGGACATGCTGTTCCGGAGATACGTTTTTATTGGGCAGTGGCGTGTTGGCCATATGGGCCAAACGGGTTTAGCCCGACCGGCGACGATTAGTCAAAGGGCGCCATAACAGAGGTTCAGAGGGCGCTGCAACAGGGGCCAGATTTTGGAATTTTTAAAATTATAAAACCAGCAATAACAGTAATATGACTGGTACATATTACTAAAATTAGTAATACAAATTTTTAATCATAATCTTTGGCTATGATTTAAAATTTGGGGGACCTAAACCATTCATAAAGTAAAGCAATTTTCAAATCCATTTTTTAAAAAATACAACTTTCAATTTTAGAAAATTCATAAAAAAAAATTGGAGACTGAATTTCTTCAAAATTGCACAGAACACAAAGGAAGACTTACTCTACAACATAGAAACCCCAAATTATTACATATTTTTGAAGCGGGTGGGGGGAGTTATGCCCAAATTTATACCAAAATTGTATGGAAATTTTTGAAGTCAAACTATGACCTCTAGTCTGATTATTGTGATCTTTAATGAAAAGAGACTCAAAATCTATCTTATCCAACCCTTTTATCATTTTATACACCTCTATCATATCACCCCTTAACCTCCTCCTTTTTAATGAGAACATGCTTAGATACGCCAGTCTTTCCTTATATGTCAATTGTCTTAGAGATGGGATCATTCTTGTTGCTCGTTTCTGTACTTTCTCCAGTTTTTCAATATCTTGTATCAAATAGGGACTATTAAGTTGAATGCAGTATTCGAGGAGGGTTTCACATATGAAATGTATAGTTGCTTTATAATATTGGGTGATTTCAATGTGTATTGAATGTATTCAATGTGTATTCAATGTGTCTCTGCATAAGATTGAGTCTAGCATTTGCTTTATTTCTGATTACCATACAGTGATTTGAGGGTTTAAGTTCATTTGTCACAGTGACACCCAAGTCTTTCTCTTTATCATCATTTTTAATCCAAATTCCATTCATATTGTATTCAAATTCTAAACTCCTAAAAATATTATTATAGGCAACATATAATTTCCTCAAATTATACATCCTGTAGTTCCAACACAAATGAGGTGTATACATTGTCGCCGCCGCCAGTAGGGTTGCCAAGTGTCCTTTATTTCAAAGGACAGTTCTTTATTTCAGCTCATGTGTCCTTGTCCTTTGATAAACTCGGAAAGGACGCCATATGTCCTTTCATTCAGTAATTGACTCAAAATTTTATTCATCACTAAAAATTTGAGACGGAGATGTTTTCAAACTTAATTAATTCGTTAATTGGGAGAAGTGAGATTCAACATTCAGATGTGATTTCTAGTAAATTAGAGTTGGCAATCCTGCCCCCATTGCCGTTGCCATTGTCATCCTTGCTGGAGAGGAACGAGGAAGGCATCGCCCGCTAACATATTTTTTGTGCTTTGCCAAATTGCCATATTAAACCGGCCTCATGAGTTTTTGACGCGATTCTATTTTTTATGAATTGAAGAATATCTTCAGATAAATACTTAGGTAAGAATACTTAATTATATACTTTTATAGTAGTAGTGGAGAATTTTAGTTAAAATGATTGATAAACTGGGTTTGAACATGGATGATTTGTTTGGTGAGCTTTCTATTCTCCAAACCAACTTTGAAGCTATTTCCAACACTGAAAGTTTTAAGAACTGCTTAAGTACGGCAGGTAAATGGCACCTCATCTCAAAAAGCAATGGTTTTAAATGTATAAATATTTTCAAAGTGGTGTCCTATGCTTTGTCGGTGCCTGGAACATCAGCATATTGCGAAAGAATTTTCAGTGTAATGAATGCTAAGTGGCGAGATGACAGAAACAGATGTTCAGTAGAATTAATAAAAAGAACTTTTGATTTATTTCAATTTAAAAGACAATTGTGCCGATTTTGCAGGCAAAATAAAAAATGATACAGCTTTACTCAAGGCTGGTCGAAGTCAAGATAAGTACAATTTCATAAATAAATAAAGGCTTCATTCATTATAATGATTTGTAAATATTTTCCTGTCTTTAATTCACAAAATATAATAAAGAAATTTAAAAATGTTTCATTTCAATACAGTAGTGTGATTTTACAAGTGTACGACTTTCTAGACATATTTTATCTATGAATATAATAAAGAAATTGTAAAAGATATTGCACAAGTAAATTTTTATCATGATAAGCAATGGAATATACATACGGTAGCGTGCAAGTGTCCTTTATTCAAGATCTGTTGACTTGGCAAACCTATACATTGGACTCAGCCTGATTGGAGTACAAAAAGTTTTAAACAAAATCAACTTAATATCTAATGAACACACACGAAATTTTCTGACCCAAAGTATTTCCCTGAGCATAAAATTGTCAACATTACCCTTTATTGCATTTTTATTTGGTATTGCTCTACTTAATAAAATTGTATTTCATTAAGTTAAAATATAAAACTCAGCGAAGAATTTGGATATTTATTTATTTAATTTTTTTTAATGTGAGCCCGAGGAATCGCGTGCCGGAAAAAAGTCGTTGGCGTGCCAAGGGTTCCCCACCCCTGCCCTAGTACCTAGAATATCACAGTCATCCAAAAGACTATCCATTAGTATAAGAGCAAGATATTTACTAATAATTCCAAATTCGGCTGATTTCAGGTTATCTAACTATCCTAACACAATACAACCATTATACATAAAAATATACTTATTTCTTATACATTCCATCTCTTACGTAATTAAACGTTACAAAATATAACAAAAATAGAAGTTATAGTTTTTTTTTTTTTCTATTTAAGGTGTTTCAACCCTGCTGGATTATTATTGACACCATATTTTTTTTTTTTTTTTACCCCCCGAAGGAAAGTTGCAAAATGCTTTTCTGTATGTTTCTGTATCTATAAATATACTGTAGATACGCTTGAAATTTTGATATATAAATTTAATATTTAAACAAAATTTGTTTGTTGGAATATATTTTAAAATAAAGTTCACTGCAAAAGTTTAATTAAAAAAGATAATTCGTTTTGATATATAGATTAAAAATATCTCTCAAGGAAATATTTTACTAGGATAACTAAATTATAATTTCCATTTCATGAAAGAAATATATATAAAACTTCTCTGTATGTTTCTGTATCTATAAATATATATACGCTTGAAATTTTGATATATAAATTTAATATTTAAACAAAATTTGTTTGTTGGAATATATTTTAAAATAAAGTTCACTGCAAAAGTTTAATTAAGAAAGGTAATTCGTTTTGATAGAACATTAAAAATATCTCTCAAGAAAATATTTTATTAGGGTAACTAAATTATAATTTCCATTTCATGAAAGAAATATATATATATACTGTATATATATGAAAAGAAGAATCAACACAACGGCAAACATTTTCATTTATATTAAAACCTTAAAGCAAAATGAAAATTGCATCAATACAAAATTAAAATCATTTAAATTTTATCACTATAAAAACTAAAATTAAATTAAATTTCATCACTATAAAAACTAAAATTAAATTACCTCAATAGGTAAATACACAATATTTACATCCACCTCCATACTTGGCAAAGTCTAAGGGAATACTGGATGGTCAGAGGATTAGAAAGGATATGTCTGTGAAAAACGGTTGGTTAGTTTAAAAGAGTTGTAATTTGTAGGATGAGCTATTATTATTAAGGGAGGGTTTGTTTCTATAGATGTACAAAGATTCTAAAATTCGGAGTTCTGTACGGTTATTGGATCTAGTTAAAATTTCAAACTGAGTTTTGTGAAGGGGATGGTCGTTTTCATTACTATGGTTTCTAATTGCGGATTGTGGAGGGCTACTGAGGGGACGGTTGGTACGGACTGACAAGCCCAAATGTTGAGAAAGGCGCACCTCCAGTTGGAGTTGAGTGCTGCCAATATACGCAGTCTTACAGCTGTCGCACGTGTATTTGTAAACAACATTGGGGCATACAGTTTTGGGGAATTCATCTTTGAACTTTAAAAAATTTGATAATTTAAGTGGGTTGACGAAGGCGAATCTAAAATTTATTTGGGGATAACTAGACTTGAGTAGTTTGGACAATTCACCTCGAATACGCAATGATAAATAACCATAAAAAGGTAATTTAATATATCTGGTTTCTTTTTGTACTGTAGTTATGGGGAGTTTAGTATCAAAGTGTTATTTAAAAATTTCTTTAATTGGTTATCGAATAGATGAGAAGGGTAGTAATTGTTAATAAAGTACTGTTTTAAAAATTTAAATTCTTCGTTTACCGAAAAGTAATCCGAACAAATACGGTAACTTCTTGTTAATAATGTCTATAGCACTAATCTTATATTTATAAAACATACAACTTAAATAATTGGTTCCCAAGCCAGTAAAAGTTTGTTTCCGAAATAGTGAAGTATGGAACTTATTATGGGCCCGTTTAACTAAAACATCCAGGAAAGGTAAACTATTATTTGTTTCGTTTTCACACGTGTACTTAATATTACTATGTCGTTTATTAAGATAATCAAGAAAAAGTTTTACGTGTGAAGGATGGTTAAATATTAAGAAAGTGTCATCCACGTATCTTCTGTAATATATGGGTTTAAAACTACTAGGACAATTTTCCAACCAAATTTCTTCGTAATGGCAAAGAAATGCATTTGCTAGTGTTGGGCTTAACGGGAAACCCATAGCTACCCCATCAATTTGGCTGTAAAGGTTGGTATTAAATAAGAAAAGATTATCAAACACACTATTTCGAAATAGTGTGTTTTGATAATCTTTTCTTATTTAATACCAACCTTTACAGCCAAATTGATGGGGTAGCTATGGGTTCCCCGTTAAGCCCAACACTAGCAAATGCATTTCTTTGCCATTACGAAGAAATTTGGTTGGAAAATTGTCCTAGTAGTTTTAAACCCATATATTACAGAAGATACGTGGATGACACTTTCTTAATATTTAACCATCCTTCACACGTAAAACTTTTTCTTGATTATCTTAATAAACGACATAGTAATATTAAGTACACGTGTGAAAACGAAACAAATAAGTTTACCTTTCCTGGATGTTTTAGTTAAACGGGCCCATAATAAGTTCCATACTTCACTATTTCGGAAACAAACTTTTACTGGCTTGGGAACCAATTATTTAAGTTGTATGTTTTTAAATATAAGATTAGTGCTATAGTAACATTATTAACAAGAAGTTACCGTATTTGTTCGGATTACTTTTCGGTAAACGAAGAATTTAAATTTTTAAAACAGTACTTTATTAACAATTACTACCCTTCTCATCTATTCGATAACCAATTAAAGAAATTTTTAAATAACACTTTTGATACTAAACTCCCCATAACTACAGTACAAAAAGAAACCAGATATATTAAATTACCTTTTTATGGTTATTTATCATTGCGTATTCGAGGTGAATTGTCCAAACTACTCAAGTCTAGTTATCCCCAAATAAATTTTAGATTCGCCTTCGTCAACCCACTTAAATTATCAAATTTTTTAAAGTTCAAAGATGAATTCCCCAAAACTGTATGCCCCAATGTTGTTTACAAATACACGTGCGACAGCTGTAAGACTGCGTATATTGGCAGCACTCAACTCCAACTGGAGGTGCGCCTTTCTCAACATTTGGGCTTGTCAGTCCGTACCAACCGTCCCCTCAGTAGCCCTCCACAATCCGCAATTAGAAACCATAGTAATGAAAACGACCATCCCCTTCACAAAACTCAGTTTGAAATTTTAACTAGATCCAATAACCGTACAGAACTCCGAATTTTTAGAATCTTTGTACATCTATAGAAACAAACCCTCCCTTAATAATAATAGCTCATCCTACAAATTACAACTCTTTTAAACTAACCAACCGTTTTTCACAGACATATCCTTTCTAATCCTCTGACCATCCAGTATTCCCTTAGACTTTGCCAAGTATGGAGGTGGATGTAAACATTGTGTATTTACCTATTGAGGTAATTTAATTTTAGTTTTATAGTGATGAAATTTAATTTAATTTTAGTTTTTATAGTGATAAAATTTAAATGATTTTAATTTTGTATTGATGCAATTTTCATTTTGCTTTAAGGTTTTAATTTTAATGATTTTAATATTGTATTGATGTAACTTTCACTTTTCAATTTTGTTTTAAGGTTTTAAGACTTAACTCACTGATGATGACAAAAGATTTGTCGAAACGTCTGATGTACAAATAAATGAAAATGTTTGCCGTTGTGTTGATTCTTCTTTTCATCTGTAAGCTCCGTTTCCCTAAGGAGAAGTCAATAGTTTATATATATATATATATATATATATATATATATATATATATATATATATATATATATATATATATATATATGAAGAATGACGCTCGTATGTAGGAGAATTGAAAAGCTTTGAAAATAATTGAAAAATAAATTAAGATGTTTATTGTTCCTTATAATATGGGAATAATTCTGCTGGAGGAGGCCAGCCTGCCTTGATTCCCCTCTAAAAAAAAATGATTGGGTATTATTAGAAGCTCCTACACCATTTTGTGGCCAGGGACCCCAAATTATATATATATAGAACATCACACATGAATTAGCATGATTTTGCATAATGCAAAACCCGTTAGGGTTCAAACATAGGACCTTTTGATTACGAGTCGTGAGGGCTAACCACTATGCTACGCGAGGTAAAGTCTACCACAACCTGGCGCATATTTGAACACCTGGGGAAACACATAAACGCTTTCGCGTCCAAAGGTGTTTAACGTGTTAAACCCCCTGTACTCGAATCAATCGCAGCATTTTATTCAATTCTTTCTCGTATAACATTAAGATCCCATAGATGGCATACTTTCACGTCTTAATTTTTATTATTATTATTTTTATTTGCGATTACTATAAAGAAACTGTAAATTAATTTGAAATATTTTTGTACGTACGTTGCTGCATAATTTAGGAAGGTTTCGAGTGAAGCACGCTTTAAATTTTGTGTGAATTACCCCTAAACTCTATTCTATGTATGTATGGGACTAACAATACTTTGTCGACGTGATATTTTTATCGACAGTGATAGGGTTAGACTAAATTAGGTTAAGTTAAGCTCAGTTGGTTTATTAGAGTTTCGATAGAATCCCCGTCGATGAAATGTATACAGGTCCAATTAAGTTAGTTTAGGTCAATATTACCCAAACTCAGTGGCGTGGTGGGACTCTCATCGCTGGTAGGGGCCAGAAAGCATTTTGGCGCCCTCTCGAAATGATTCGAAATTTTTAATTTTATAATTTTTTGACTCTTTTGAGACTGGGACGTATTTGTTTACATTTTTCGTTTTGAACGTTATAAACAGGACCAAACTGTTAGATTTTTTCAGTTAATAAATTTATAGAAATATAGGTTTGTATGCAGAAAATATTATTATTACAAACTTCTTACAACAATAGAAAGCCCAAAACGTTTTAAAACAATAGAAAGCACAGCACATGTGTGTCATGTATGTGAAAATAAATACTTAACGTCTCTACTACATAATTAGGGCTTTCGAGAGAAATTTAGATGATTGACCAAATCGAACAATTAGCAGGACTGTGTCTAGTTTCTTTGCTATATTTCGTTCGACTGACATCAGCATTGTACCCAGCAGCATCTCCTGCGACATGGAATTCCTCATGCGCGTTTTGATTCGCTTTAATGCTGAAAAGGACCTCTCAGCCGTTGCTGATGTAGCGGGAATTACCACTAATATGCCATATGCTTTTGAAAGAGTTGGATAGGCTTCAGTCAGACCCGTATCATGATTGAGTACAGTGTAGGCGTTGTCAATCGTTTTTGTGTTCGATAATAAAGGGAATACAGAACTGAAGCTATAGAGCTCCAAGGCACATTCGTGACTCTTGATGCTATAATTACTGCAAAATTCATCGATCTCATTCTCCAATGTAGAAATTTGAGCACCAATATTAGAGAAATTGTTGGACAAAATTTCTGTGTTGATTTTAGTACACTTCGATTTGCAGAAAATCGATCGTTCATTGATGAGTTAATTTTGTTTGAACAGTATAAAATGTTTCACGTGTCCATTTTGCCTGACTATTTTCAGTGATTTCAGTATCATTCTCATTGATCTGTCTCTTCTTTTTACGTGCACGTATGACTGACTGGCCACTGTGCTTTATCGTCGATTTCTTCGACAGCAGCAATAACAGTAGCTGGGTCATCGCGAATCTTCTGTAGCTGCTGCATCGAAGCTGAGACCATATCAAGTGCTCTGACAACATCCACATTGACTGTCTGTAGATAGCGACTGAGTGGGCCTGTTATCATGAATATTTTATGAAACAGGCAAGCTGTTGCCAGATATGCTCGACTCTGAACAATGTGAAGTAGACCAGCTGCTTCCGAACGCTGTTTCTGACTAAACTCTTGAGATGTAGTGATTTCATTCAAGGTTTCACATATCGATGTGTATCTAGATATGAATACATCTAGAGAAAATTCACGAGCCGTCCAGCGTACTGTGTTCAGTCTCTTCAGTGATTCTATGTTTCAACCAATTAGTTTATTTTGGTTTTTGACAGTTTATAATACCAAAAGCAATATTTTTATTAATTTAAAAATAAATAAATATAGCCAAGGGTTAAAAAATCAAATTTGTGACTCAAGCAAGACTATAGTATGCATTTTTTCACACAGCATGCAAAATCAAATTTTAATTCTTGACATGTCCGAGAATCGTTTGAATGGTCTCGCTGCTCTTAACATTCATCGGGACCTCAGCATCAGTGTTGATGAAATCCTAGATGATTTCATGAAATCTACTCGACGTTCGCAATAGTCGTAAAATGCAAAATAAAATACCTTTTTATTAAATCTATTTTTTAAGACTTGCTGAAATTTTCCAGATTTGCGTTTTATTTTCAATAATGATTAAGAATAAAGTTAACTCACTAAAATATGTGTCACCATATGATCACAAGTATTAAACAATTACATTGTTATCTTAAGCGAATGAAACCCGATCCTAAAGAAATTTTCGATTTCTGAACCCTCCCCCATGCAGAAATCCTGCGTACGGCCCTGTACTGCATCTGCAAGGGAGCGAGTGTAGTTTACGTCCCTCTGTGGTGCCTAGTTATCCTAGTGTAGTTTGCGTTCCCCAACTTTGTCTGCGTATCCGAATCAAATAAAAAGTTAAAACTAATGAAAATATTACGACTTAACCTAACCAATCGTCAATATAATATATATATTATATATATATATATATATATATATATATATATATATATATTGGTTAGGTTAGGTTAAGTCGTAACATTTTCGTTAGTTTTAACGTTTTATTTGATGGATTAATTTAAAAAATGTCTCCTAAAGATCCTAGTGTAGTTTACGTTCCCCAACTTTGACCTAGTGTAGTTTCTCTCCCCTTTTATGTCAGGGGGACGTAAACTACACTTGCTCCTGGAGAAGATTACCTCCTGGTATAAAATAACTACCTCTGGGTGCAAATACCTTCAGCCTAACAATCTTAAGGCCTCGTGAAATCCCTCCTAAAAAGGCCTCGTGAAATCCCTCCTAAAAAGGCCTCGGCCTCGGACTCGAGGCCTTTGAAAAATGTATGTCCTCGGCCTCGTCCTCATACCTGATAGATAGATAGATAGATAGATAGATAGAGAGAGATATACAGGGTGTTTCTAAAGTAACCATCTATTTTGCGAAATAATATGAATTAAAAAAAAAACACCTTTAAAACATGAAAATATATATATATATATATTTGTAAGCTCGGCACACATTGTTGCTCTTCGTGGATAATCTTCTTCTTGTAAGTTGTGGAACACTTGAATGTGGTATGGCTTTTTCTTTAAATCATAACGTAGAATTCTGTAAACCGTTGTTTGTGGAATTTCTAATCTGTGGGATGCCCTCCGAATCGATAATTGTGGATCCTCTTCGAATGCTTCTTGAACAGATTCGATTCTTTCGTGAGATCATCTTGGCCGTCCAGATCTACGCTCGTCATGCACAGATCCAGTCCTCATAAATTTGTTTACTAATTCGCGAATAGCCTGGTCTCTAGGGCCTGTTTTACGAAACCTTCTCTCAAACCTTTCCCTAATTTCCAGAGGTGGGGAGTCGGAGTCGGGAGTTAGGAGTTAGGAGTCGGGAGTTGGCCCTTTTTTGAGTTTTTTAGAGGAGTCGGGAGTCAGAGTCGGAGTCGGTAAAAATAAACGACTCCCAACTCTTAAATGATTTGTATATTTGTGCATTTGTAGAAAAATTGCAATTATTGGTAAAATACTGTTTTTTATTAAAATATGTTCTTATTGGCTATAAATTCAATTAGAACTGATCAATTTCTAATTTCTATTTCAGAAAACATTTTAAAATTTATATTTGAAATTTGAACAACCCTTATCAAATATGAGTCGTGGACCAAAAAAATCAGCTGTTTTTGATTATTTTAAATTAAATGATGATAAAACACATTTTATTTGTCAAATTGAAATAGATGACAAACAATGCAACACAAGCATTAGTGCTTACAGTGGGAAAGCTTCTTGTGGTCCAACTAGAGCATCAAATTTTATTTTCAAAAGGAATTTATTGGAAAGAAATTATTTTAGTTGCTATAAAGATTTATTTATTTTATATCTACATATCAAGCAAAATAAAATTTAATTAAGACTGAGATTTATTATTTATTCTGCTAAATCCTTTAGTACCTTAGGGTGTATCTTTAAAGCTAAGTGCAATGCCTCTGTCATAGGGTTGAGGCTTGTGATAGTCTGCTCATCTCACCCGACTCTGTTTGAGGGCCTTCTTAGGTCTTACATATACAGATTTGGACCCCTAACCCTCTCCAATGGGAAAAGAGGATTAGGTTAATGCTACAGCTATAATACTGTAGTGTATAGAATTATTGCAGGGAGTCAGGAGTAGGAGTTAGGAGTTAGTTTCAAAAAACTGACTCAAGAGTCGGGAGTCAGGAGTCAGAATTTTTTTGGCCGACTCCCCCCTCTGCTAATTTCATTGCACTTCATGCCTTTTATCTTGCATGTTACTACATAAACCCGTTCTTGCACATTCATCATCAATGATATGGGTCTGAAAATAAAATAAAATAATTAACAAAAAATCGTGTAAAGCAATTGAAATATTATAAATACATGAATTTTGTATAACTATGCACATACCATTATGCCAATATAACAATTGTTTAAAATCCCCCTATTTCACCAAAATAGATGGTTACTTTAGAAACACCCTGTATATATGCGCCTCGGTGGTGTAGTGGTTAGCATCGCTGACTACGAATTCATCGGCCCCGGGATCGCGATCCGGTGACGGCAGGCGGTGCGCAGCAAAATCCAGCTGTTCATCCTCCCACATAATAAAGAAATTGGTTTACCTTACCTTAAATTTACCTTAAAGCGCTTCTGCCTCAAGGGTGCGCTGCTCCCACGAAGTCCACTCAGCGCCTCCTGAGGCGGGGCCACGACGGGGTCGCCACCCTTCTTTTCTCTTGCTCCTGCCATACGATTTGGTCCCCTATTGAATTTGTGGGGGCTGGTCTGGCAGAGGAATACCCTGACACTGTGGGTTGGTCGGGTATGTTGGCTAAAAACATGTCCAAGTGTTTTTTAAAAGTATCTACTGGGACTGCACTTATATCTCTAAGGTACTGAGGCAAGGAGTTAAACAGGCGAGAACCCTGCCTAGAGATACTATTATATTGAAGGGTTTGAATCCTTCTCAGACTGTTTGGTGGGAGGTGATATTTTTTACACATTCTGCCAGTTCTTGTTAAGGTGGGCACAATTGATTCAGTATTGGGGGCAACTAAAAGCCCTTCTAGAATTTTCCAGGTGTAGATTAGGATGTATCTCTCAAACCTTCTCTCTATGGAATAAAGGTTGAGGCCTCTAAGCCTATCCCAGTAGTTTAATTTGTTTTTACTCACCTGTTGCCCATCAGGTTGTTTAATATACGAGGTAAAGTTCTTTGTAGGCCCTCAATTTTTTGCAATTCATTCTGTTTGTGGGGAAACCATAATTGAGAGCAGTAGTCAATGCGTGGAAGGACAAGTGATTTCCACAGGGTAAGCATGGTCATACTGTCCCTAGTTCTGAATGTCCTCAGTATATCCTATTAGTTGTTTGCATGATGAGGTTACTTTGTCAATGTGCCTGTTGAATGTTGCATCTTCAGATAATATAATCCCTAGATCCCTGACATGATCAGTTTGTGCAATATCTTTTCCTGTGGGTCCAGTGTAGTTGAATTGTTCTTTCAGGTATTTATTTGGTCCATACTTAATTAGTTCAAATTTGTCTTCATTGAAGGCCATATTGTTTGCATCTGCCCATGCATATATAGTTTGTAGATCTTTTTGTAGCTCTACACAGTCTTCTTTTTCTGTAATTGGTCTTAGTATTCTGGTATCATCTGCGAATGACAGGAGAGAGCTTCCTAGGTTACAGTTTATATTGTTTAGCATTATAATGAATAGAATTGGTCCTAGTACTGTGCCTTGCGGCACTCCACTAATCACTTCTTTTTCTATAGATCTTGCTCCATTTACAGTTGTTATTTGTTTTCTGTCAGAGAGAAAGGCATGGATCCATTTTCCTACTTTTCCACAAATACCAAGCTCTTTTAGTTTATGGAATAATATACCATGGTCAACCTTGTCAAAAGCTTTTGCAAAGTCTAGATAGATGACATCAACATTGTGGTTTTCTCCCAAGTATTGTAGGATTGTATTGCAATGGTCTATAAGTTCAGTAAGGCAGGATCTCTTGTGTCTGAAGCCATGTTGAAAGTCTTCTAAGAGATGTTCATTTTCTATAAAACTGACAATGTGCCTTTTCAGGACTTTCTCAAATATTTTAATAATATGGGAAGTCAAAGATATGGGTCTATAGTTCTTGGCTTCCTTTCTTTTGCCTCCTTTGTAGATTGGGGTAATATTTGCTTGTTTCATGATTGGTGGTATTCTACTGGTGTCTAGTGAGGATCTCCACAGGATTTTCAAAGGCAGAGATAAAGTATGTTTGCATTCCTTAAGAATCTTGGCTCCAATTCCATCTGGACCAGGGGCTGAACTCCCCGGTAGCTCTGTTATTGCCTGTTGTATATCTCTAGTGGTTATTTGTATATCTTCCAATAATGGTCTGTCTTGGTCATTTTCTTCTCTATCAAAAAATGCTGTAGTTTTTATTTTCTTTGCTACTACAGGGGTACTCCAGCTTAAAGCATATTGAGATTGTAAAATGTTTGCCATTTCCTGTGTATTAGATGTGAGAGTTAGTCCATCTTTAGCAAGCAATGGGCCAATGCTCGTTTTGATAACTGCTTTGCGTTTAGCATAGCTAAAGAAGAATTTGCTATTTTCCTTTATAGTGCCAATAGCTTTGTGTTCATTATCAATATTCTCTCTTATGGTTGACTCCTTTATTTTAAGTTCTAACATCAGTATCTGATTCCGGATGTTACTATGTCTTGTATCACTTAATTGCTTTGTCAGTTGTTTAGATAGCTTTGTTCTCTTTCTCATAAGTGTCCTTCTGTATCTGTGCTCTTTTGTCCGGTGCTTCTGTGCACTATCGTTTTTCTTTGGTGTGTGTTTGTATAATGCTGATGACAGCAGGTATTGTATTCTACTCCAGCATTCTTCTGGCTTTAAGTTTTCTAATTCATCTTCCCAGTTTATTTCTCCCAGACAGTTATTTATTGATGTCCAGTCTGACTTGTGCAGGTTTAGGTCAGAGTATGGCAAGTTCATTTGGCATGGTTCTTGCTTACATTTGTGGAGGGACAAGTTTGTGAATATGTGCATGACATTGTGGTCGGAGTGTATAGTTGGTGTTATAACAATGTGGTCAATTGTAGTTGCATTATTTGTCAGCACTAAATCTAGGATATTATTTTTTCTAGTTGGGCAGTGGACATGTTGTACTAGGAGCAGTTTTTCCATAAACTCATTCAGGTGTTTTGATTTGGACCTTTTTGTCCCTGATTTCATACCACCATATTGGTTCCAGGTGCAGTTTGGAAGATTAAGTCTCCTGTAATGATTAAGTCTCTTGTTGAGTCTACAATAGCTGGGCATTGCCTGATTTTTTCCAGAACTTCAGTGAGCTCTAGATGGGAGCTATCTGGGGGGCTATAGATATTCACTAGTATTATGTCTTCTTTATTTATGCTGAGCATGATGATTAGGAGTTCACAGGCTCCATTTGAATATGCCATGAGCAGTTCACTTTGAATGTTTTCAGGGATGTACATCAGGACACCACCATTTAGACGGTCTTCTCTGTCACATCTATGGGTGGTGTACCCTTTGATTGCAATTTCACTACTCATGATCATGAGTACCCTGTGTTAGCCTAGTGGTTAAGACGCTGGGCTGCTGGTGGGGTGTGGTTTGAATTCCACGTTAAACTGTCGGTCTAAGGTGGAGTGACAAGCTCGACCTTTGTCAGAATGAACAATTCGGGCGGAAGCTAACCAAAGGTTTTAAGAGAGAGAGAGAGAGAGAGAGGAGAGAGAGAGAGAGAGAGTGTGTTAATAAGTATTCCCTAAAATTATATTTTTTGTTATTAATCACTTGAAAGAAAATTTGTTGTCAGGCCCAACTGCTTTAATTCGTCCATGTATTTATCTATACAGTACTTCTCTTTTATAGTCTTATTTCGTTTTACTTATCCAAAGGAAGAAATTTTTCGTCAATAAAAAGGAGTAGAAAACTTCAACTTTTATCCCATATTTGCCATGTTTGATCTAAATACATAAACAACTTAACTGTAAACACTTTGTTTTTAACAATTTTCATGTCTTGCCAAACGTCACCTAAGCGAGAATATGCCACATTTCAATAGTATAACGTTATCCTTCTCCTTTTAGTTTTTAAAATAAAAATTCTTTATTGGTATAAAATATTAACATATTTTTAACTGGTTCCAGTATTCATATTTAAACAATATTTCCCCCAAACACATCTTTGAATGTGTTTGATAAATCATGGACATATAATTCTTTTATTTTATTAGGTACTTATTCTTTCAAAGGCTAAAAACCATCTATAGTTCCACTATTTAATATCTGCACAAATCAGCTTTTGAAGGTTTTGTTAAATTATTTCGATAATACTAGTGTAGAATAGTAGTATGAGCTCACGGAACATTTGTGGTAGATCATGTCAAAGCTTTGCGTGGTAGTACAAACAAACACACATACACTTTATTTCAGACTCAACAGGTACAAACATTATAGAAGAGGTCCATAGAAGATTAAGAGATAGTTGTCTGGAGCACTGATTAAGTAGGGCAGTGAATCATTCTATGGAAAACTGATGTGTGGGTAGTTGGGAGGTAACGAAAATGGTTCACTGAGTAGGTAGGTAGTTAATCTAACAATTATTAAATTCCTTTTATGTCAATAACTGGGTGGATGAAACCAATTGGTTGCTCACCAGAGTTATTCTCCACACTAGTATTTATATACTGTGTGACAAGAGCGTGCTCGGTAATAGATATACATTACCGATCAACCAACCGAAGAAAAACCAAGAGGACGCTGGTGGAAAAAGCCCCGCGAAAAGGAAGACAAGGGAGAACGAAAACGAGGAACGGGGCGAGAAGACGGAACGAGAGAAGGGAGAAGGACAAACAACGGAAAAAGATCCCCACCAGCAAGTACGCTCTCAACAATTAGACAGAAAAGAGACTCTCTAATAACTAGCAGTAAGTGACTAATTGTGTTTTAACCCATTAGAAGTAAACGCATTAAATTAAGCTGGGTCAGACAACTTAGGCCTACATTGTGGCCTAAGACCTAGCATCAACTCATAGCTTAACAAAGGTGAAGGTAGATTGCCCTAACCTAATTTGGTGAGGAATCCTACTGTGGACCTCAATTTATCTGCCCGCTCTGGACCATTTCCGGAATCTCTAGGCTGACCCCTACAAGGCTAGACTTAATCTACTCTATAGTTAGACTGGAGATATAAGGGGTGGGTTAATTGTGGACCAATTCATACAGAGCGTTTTTCACAATTCTGTATAATGAACATACAATTGCCTACGCCAATGCTTCCAGATTTGAGATTTATAAATATATCGGAGACCAGTCCACTAACCATGGCTTCTATTATCTTATTGGCTGACTCACCAAACCTAGTGATAAATCTAAATACAAATTGCGAATGACACTGGCACAGTTAGGCACCTTATTGATTACAAACAGCATACTGACACTAGAAGGAGCACCATTTACAAATCTTGGTGTCCTTAATAAACTCCTAAAAATATTATTATAGGCAACATATAATTTCCTCAAATTATACATCCTGTAGTTCCAACACAAATGAGCTGTATAGTATACATTGCCGCCGCGTAGGGTTGCCAAGTGTCCTTTATTTCAAAGGACAGTTCTTTATTTCAGCTCATGTGTCCTTGTCCTTTGATAAACTCGGAAGGACGCCATATGTCCTTTAATTCAGTAATTGACTCAAAATTTTATTCATCACTAAAAATTTGAGACGGAGATGTTTCAAACTTAATTAATTCGTTAATCGGGAGAAGTGAGATTCAACATTCAGATGTGATTTCTAGTAAATCAGAGTTGGCAATCCTGCCCCATTGCCCGTTGCCATTGTCATCCTTGCTGGAGAGGAACGAGGAAGGCATCGCCATCTAACATATTTTTTGTGCTTTGCCAAATTGCCATATTAAACCGGCTTCATGAGTTTTGACGTGATTCTATTTTTTATCAATTGAAGACTATCTTCAGATAAATACTTAGGTAAGAATACTTAATTATATACTTTTATAGTAGTAGTGGAGAATTTTAGTTAAAATGATTGATAAACTGGGTTTGAGCATGGATGATTTGTTTGATGAGCTTTCTATTCTCCAAACCAACTTTGAAGCTATTTCCAACACTGAAAGTTTTAAGAACTGCTTAAGTACGGCAGGTAAATGGCACTTCATCTCAAAAAGCAATGGTTTTAAATGTATAAATATTTTCAAAGTGGTGTCCTATGCTTTGTCGGTGCCTGGAACATCAGCAATTTGCGAAAGAATTTTCAGTGTAATGAATGCTAAGTGGCGAGATGACTGAAACAAGATGTTCAGTAGAATTAATAAAAAGAACTTTTGATTTATTTCAATTTAAAAGACAATTGTGCCGATTTTGCAGGCAAAATAAAAATGATACAGCTTTACTCAAGGCTGGTCGAAGTCAAGATAAGTACAATTTCATAATAAATAAAGGCTTCATTCATTATAATGTTTTGTAAATATTTTCCTGTCTTTAATTCACAAAATATAATAAAGAAATTTAAAAATGTTTCATTTCAATACAGTAGTGTGATTTTACAAGTGTACGACTTTCTAGACATTTTATCTATGAATATAATAAAGAAATTGTAAAAAATATTGCAGAAGTAAATTTTTATCATGATAAGCAATGGAATATACATACGGTAGCGTGCAAGTGTCCTTTATTCAAGATCTGTTGACTTGGCAAACCTATACATTGGACTCAGCCTGATTAGAGTACAAAAAGTTTTAAACAAAATCAACTTAATATCCAGGGTTGCCAGATTGGCCTTTTTAAAGCCAAATTCCATAAATTTGGCTTTTTTCAACTTGCTTGGCTTTATAATATCAATTTGGCTTTTTGGGCTTTTTATTGGCTTTTTTCAACTCGCTTGGTTTTATAGTATCAGTTTGATTTTTGGGCTTTTTCCAGGATCTTTTTTTATTTTTGCCTTTATAATATCAGTTATACTGTTTAGCCTCTTTTAGCACGTGTTTTTTTCCTTGTACCAAACTACCAAACGTGTATAGTGAATCTAGTCTTGTCCGTGGCGTTACATTCGAGATTCATACACGTTTGATACTTGTTCAAACGGAACGGATGCCGGGACGCGGGTCGCAGGCGGGAAAGCAGTCAACACTTAGCATCGGTGAGGATCGGTACTGTGCGTCGTTCGTGTGTAGGCGGTAAAACTTGGGTATCATCGAGTGAACCAGTTTAAAGTTCTAGTTTATGTAAATTTTGTTTTTGTTCTACAACCATGTCATCAAAGAAGTGGAAGCTATCGTACGACAGCAGCCGTAAATACAATAGTAAGTGGGAAGAAACGTTTGTTTGGGTGAAAAAGTCTGTTGATGGCTCAGATTCAGCTTATTGCAAACTTTGTCATTGCAATATTGCTCCACGAATGAGTAACCTCTCAAATCACGAAAAGTATATGGTGTCGAGGCTACTTGTTCTAATGTGGAGGACACTGCTGAAGAGGATCTGGAGCTTTTCCTGTAATGTGAGTATGTGATCTATACTTAAAATTATTTGGCTTTTTTTTGGCTTTTTTTCGTGCATAGTTTGGCTTATCACTTAGGTTTGCATGTGGCAACCCTGTTAATATCTAATGAACACACGAAATTTTCTGACCCAAAGTATTTCCCTGAGCATAAAATTGTCAACATTGCCCTAGAATATTACAGTCATCCGAAAGACTATCCGTTAGTATATAGTCAAGATACTTACTAGTAATTCCAAATTCGGCTGATTTCAGGTTATCTAATTAACAATACAACTATTATAGATAAAACTATACTTATTTCTTATACATTCCATCTACTACGTAATTAAACGTTACAAAATATAGCAAAAACTGAAGTTATAGATATAGTTACTTTTGAAATTTGGTATATAAATTTAATATTTAAACAAAATTTGTTTGTTGGAATATATTTTAAAATAAAGTTCACTATAAAAGTTTAATTAAAAAAGTAATTCGTTTTAATAGAACATTAAAAATATCTCTCAAGAAAATATTTTATTAGGGTAACTAAATTATAATTTCCATTTCATGAAAGAAATATATATATATATATATGCATATAACTGCAATGACCGCGCAGTATATAAATGAATAGAAACGACATAAGTGTTAAGGAACGTTTCTGCACAAGAGGAGGAGAGATAACGAATAATGAAAAATGAGGCGAACCGCCCAGGAAACGAACCCAGGGCCTTCCAATTGCCGGTCGGACGCTCTACCATTATGCTACGGCCCTCACTCAATCACAAATCGAAATTCTCCCACATAGGGCAGAAACCAATGCCCTGAGAGGGCACCCTCGCAAATCGTGAATATGCGCATATAACTGCAATGACCGCGCAGTATATAAATGAATAGAAACGACATAAGTGTTAAGGAACGTTTCTGCACACTTATGTCGTTTCTATTCATATATATATATATATATGAAGAATGACGCTCGTATGTAGGAGAATTGAAAAGCTTGGAAAATAATTGAAAAATAAATAAAAAGATGTTTTATTATTCCTTATAATATGGGAATAATTCTGCTGAAGGAGGCCAGCCTGCCTTGATTCCCCTCTAAAAAAAAATGATTGGGTATTATTAGAAGCTCCTACACCATTTTGTGGCCAGGGACCCCAAATTATATATATATAGAACATCACACATGAATTAGCATGATTTTGCATAATGCAAAACCCGTTAGGGTTCAAACATAGGACCTTTTGATTACGAGTCGTGAGGGCTAACCACTATGCTACGCGAGGTAAAGTCTACCACAACCTGGCGCATATTTGAACACCTGGGGAAACACATAAACGCTTTCGCGTCCAAAGGTGTTTAACGTGTTAAACCCCCTGTACTCGAATCAATCGCAGCATTTTATTCAATTCTTTCTCGTATAACATTAAGATCCCATAGATGGCATACTTTCACGTCTTAATTTTTATTATTATTATTTTATTTGCGATTACTATAAAGAAACTGTAAATTAATTTGAAATATTTTTGTACGTACGTTGCTGCATAATTTAGGAAGGTTTCGAGTGAAGCACGCTTTAAATTTTGTGTGAATTACCCCTAAACTCTATTCTATGTATGTATGGGACTAACAATACTTTGTCGACGTGATATTTTTATCGACAGTGATAGGGTTAGACTAAATTAGGTTAAGTTAAGCTAAGTTGGTTTATTAGAGTTTCGATAGAATCCCCGTCGATGAAATGTATACAGTAGGGTTTCTTTACCGGGATCCCGGGATCCCGGTAGATTTTTAGCTAATTTAAATTTCCCGGGAAATTCTCCCTGTCCCGGGAAATCCCGGGATATTTTCTTAAAAATTTAATTTTGCTTATTTTGTGTTAAGACTGGGAAATTTTGCTAATAGTAAGTTTAATTAACCCATAACTTGTCAGAATACGTTTGTATTTGTTAGTTTTAAGCTTGCTTAGTTTTTTGTTTTTTAATTTCAGCTTGTTATGGCATGTCACAGATTGTCACTACTTGTCAGGACCTGTAATATCTTGCGTAATTGCGCTGATGCTGTCTTAATTTGTCACCACGCTCAGTAGCTCCAGTAACTGCATTACGCCAGGTTGTGCATTGTGCAAGTGTCACACTTCCTTTATATTGTGAGTATTTGTGACTCAAGATTCTTTGTAGTTCCTATACTAGCCTAGTACTATATATATAGTATGTTTTAATTTATTTTGTTCGAAACGAACCCCTTCAATCAAGAATGTCAGAATCATTTGCTTGGAAATATTTCGTGAAGGATTCGAAACTAGAATTTGCAACCTGTAAAGAATGCAAAACTCAAATAAAGTGTAAAGGTTGGTCTACAAGCGGTCTTATCAGACATTTGCTTAACAAGCACAATATTAGCAAGTTATCTGTTACTAATGCTAAGCGCACAGCCGAGGAAAATGGAGCAACTAGTAGCAAGCGACAAACCTCTCAACGAACCTTAACATCGTTTTTCATTAAGAAAGAAACATGTGAAGAAATAGTAACAAAACTAGCCACTCTAGATGGTATGGAAAACTGATGAGTGGGTAGTTGGGAGGTAACGAAAATGGTTCACTGAGTAGGTAGGTAGTTAATCTAACAATTATTAAATTCCTTTTATGTCAATAACTGGGTGGATGAAACCAATTGGTTGCTCACCAGAGTTATTCTCCACACTAGTATTTATATACTGTGTGACAAGAGCGTGCTCGGTAATAGATATACATTACCGATCAACCAACCGAAGAAAAAACCAAGACGACGCTGGTGGAAAAAGCCCCGCGAAAAGGAGACAAGGAGAACGAAAACGAGGAACGGGGCGAGAAGACGGAACGAGAGAAGGGGAAGAACAGACACGAAAAAGATCCCCACCAGCAAGTACGCTCTCAACAATTAACAGAAGGGAAAAGAGACTCTCTAATAACTAGCAGTAAGTGACTAATTGTGTTTTAACCCAGTTAGAAGTAACGCATTAAATTAAGCTGGGTCAGACAACTTAGGCCTACATTGTGGCCTAAGACCCAGCATCAACTCATAGCTTAACAAAGGTGAAGGTAGATTGCCCTAACCTAATTTGGTGAGGAATCCTACTGTGGACCTCAATTTATCTGCCCGCTCTGGACCATTTCCGGAATCTCTAGGCTGACCCTCTAGGCTAGACTTGATCTACTCTATAGTTAGACTGGAGATATAAGGGGTGGGTTAATTGTGGACCAATTCATACAGAGCATTTTTCGCATTGGTGGTCCGTGTGTGGGGAATTTACAAACCTTAACCTTACTTAACAAAAATTGCAGAATTAGGCTAAATGGTCTAAGCCTAAGCCTAACCTAATCAAGCCTAATTAGGTCTACAACCTAGGGCCTAACTAGGAAACATTTACATTTAAGGAGTCTCATTCTCTTATAAGCTTAGACCTGAGTGACACACAAGTACTTGGGGGGGATTAAACCAAATTTAAAACTTGACTGTTTTGTCTGTGATCTCTCTTCTCTGGTAATTTCTTCTTGTCCTATATTTCATTACGATCCCCAGTTAAACAACATTAGTGAACAAGCATTTAAAATGCATACAACTCCAAGCATCCAATTCTTCTTTTAAGGAAGAATCACTCAACAGATTTTTTCAACAGGCACATGCATTCCTTGCAATCTGTGTGTATATATATGTATATATACACTGTACTCTTTACATGTGCCACAAATACACTCAACCTATCTGAACATAAGCAAGGATTGCATGGGTTACTCAAAAGGGTCTTATGGCCTACTTTGGCCATAGCCCAAACACTGAACCTTGGTCTTATGGCCTACTTTGGCCATAGCCCAAACACTGAACCTTGGTCTTATGGCCTACTTGGCCATAGCCCAAACACTGAACCTTGGTCTTATGGCCTACTTGGCCATAGCCCAAACACTGAACCTTGGTCTTATGGCCTACTTGGCCATAGCCAAACAATGAACCTTGGTCTTATGGCTACTTGGCCATGGGCCAAACAACTGAACCTTGGTCTTATGGCCTACTGGCCATGAGCCAAACAATAAAGGTCTTATGGCCTACCTTGGCCATGGGCCAAACAATAAAGGTCTTATGGCCTACCTTGGCCATGGGCCAAACAATAAAGGTCTTATGGCCTACCTTGGCCATGGGCCAAACAATAAGGTCTTATGGCCTACCTTGGCCATGGGCCAAACAATAAGGGTCTTATGGCCTACCTTGGCCATAGGGAAAACTATTACAAGGGTCTTATGGCCTCCCTTGGCCAGAGACCAAACAATACAAAATAAGACCCAGACTATGGATAAACCAAAGACTGTTCCCAGAGACCAACTAGCTACAGCCAAACAGACAAAACTTGATACTGTAGAATCAAATGTGACCAACTGTAATACATGAACACCTATATTACAGAACTTTAATATAACTGTAGCCTCAAAGACAGTGATAAACACAGTTTGAATGATTGCCTGATTGAGGGTCCTAATCTCATTTCTGACCTTGTGAAGATCTTACTGAGGTTCAGGTTAGATAAATATGCCGTACAAAGTGACATTTCAAAGGCATTTTTGAGAATAAATCTAAAAATGAATATATGACAAGAACCAACTTAGGTTCTTATGGTTCAAGGATCCATTTGATTTGAATAAAGGGTTCATAACCTATAGATTTAATGTTGTGTTGTTTGGAGCCAATTGCTCACCTAGCCTATTAGCATTGACAATTGGACATCATTTGAACCAGTTTAATAACTCTTTAACATTGAACTTCCTTAAGGAACATTTTTACGTAGACAATCTAATAGGCTCAACAACAACAAAATCTGAATTATCTGAAGTCTATGAACACTCTCAAAACATTATGCAACAAGGTAACTTTGAACTTAGAGAGTGGATTTCAAATGATGAGGATTTAAACAAAAAGATTTTAAAGGATAATAATGGTCTTACTGAGCCATCAGACAGAGTTAAAACTTTAGGTATGAACTGGTATTTGGATGCAACTTCTAACAGTCATGATTCAATCTGTACTAAAGGTTTTAAACTTGATGAGGAAGCAAATACTAAAAGACAAATATTATCAGAGGCTTCCAAAATTTTTGATCCTATGGGTCTATTCCTGCCTTCAACAATAAAATCAAAGATTCTCCTCCAAGAAATTTGGAGGACAAATGTTGGGTGGGATGATCCAATAACAAATGAAAATCAAAAATCTTGGAAGAAGTTAGCTGCTGATTTAACAAAAGTGCAGAACATTAAAATTCAAAGGTGCTGTGGGTTTAGGGATAAGCCCCAGAGACTTCATGTGTTTGCTGATGCAAGCACACAAGCTTATGGGTGCTGTGCGTATCTTGTAAGTCCTACAGAAAGTCATCTAATTTATGCAAAAGGGAAAGTTGCACCTCTCAAACCTACCCGAACCATACCTCAATTGGAACTATTGGCTGCTGCATTAGCCATTAAAACCATTTCATTGCTTAAGGATGCTTACCATGATGTGAACATAACTGATATCCACATCTGGCTTGACAGTCAGATTTGTCTTGCCTGGATACGGAATGATAGCATTAATAGTAAGAATATCTTTGTAAGAAATAGGCTAAAAGAAATAGCTGAAGCTAATGAAAGCCTACAAGTAAACTTTCACTATGTTCCAACTAAACAAAATCCAGCAGACTTTCTGACCAGAGGTTTATCCTACAAGTTGTTGAAGTCAAACAAAACTTGGTTTATGGGACCTAAGTGGCTCTGTAATACAGACCAATGGCCTGTGGAACAAGTTAACTTGACATTAAATTTAATCTTTTCAAATGAAAAGGTTGAACCAATCACTAATTATGAAATTTATTCTGATTTCAACAAACTTGTCAGGGTACAGCCTACTGTTTGAGGTTTGCTCACAACTGTTTAACTACAATTAACAAACAGCTAAATAAAAACAATCATAATTATACAGAAGTTGCAACCAAATACTGGATAGGCCATGCACAACAAAAAGAGTACAATAAAGAGTTAGAATTCTTGACTAATGGGAAACAAACAAAAGAACCTGTACCATCAGTAGTTGTGGATCTAAACTTGTTCAGAGATGAGGAAGGCCTTCTAAGGTGTAAAGGGAGATTAGACAAATCAAAACTGTCATACAAAAGCAAACATCCAATCCTTTTACCTAGATTTAGCTATTTGACAACATTAATCATCAGAAAAACACACAATGATGTATATCATATGGGGGTACCACAGACACTAACTACATTAAGAAAAACTTATTGGATACCCAAGGGAAGGATCACTGTTAAAACAGTCCTGAGTGAGTGTGTCACATGTAGGCGTATTCATGCTAGGCCCTATAGGAAACCAAATCCTCCTGCTTTGCCAGAGGAGAGAGTTACTCTCAACAGACCCTTTGAGACTGTAGGCATTGACTATACAGGAGCATTGACTGTAGGGGTGGTTGACACTGAACAAAAAATGTACATTGTACTGTTTACATGTGCTGCCTCACGAGCTGTTTTTGGATGTTGTGGAGGACCTTACAGCAGAATCTTTTGTTGCTGTCTTTAAGAGATTCTGTGCACGACATTCAGTACCAAGACAGTTTGGACTGACAATGCTACATATTTCAAGGCTGGTGAACAAGTCATCCACGACTTGTTAAGCGATGAACTCACACAATTATATATACAAAATTCAAACATAAAGTGGAAGTATATTCCGGTTGCCTCTCCTTGGTATGGTTCTATCTGGGAGAGGAATATACAAACAGTAAAGAATTGCTTGAAGAAAGCAATTGGTAAAAAACAGATACACTTATTTGAGTTGCTCACTCTCCTGGCTGAGATTGAGAACATCATCAACAATAGACCACTCACTTATGTGAGTGACAACATTAATGACCCGGAACCATTAACTCCAAATCATTTGATTCGGGGAGAACAAGTTAGTCTCCTGCCGGACTACAATATAGACTCTTCAGAAGACCCAAACTGGACTCAACGACATGATGAGCTCCAGACTAAGTTACAACATTTAACTAGAGTTAAAGCTCATTTCATTAAACAGTGGAAAACTGAGTACTTGATGGGTCTAAGGGAGAGACATAAACAAATGACTAAGAAGGATTGGTCTGACACAATTAAGGTAGGGGACCTTGTTCTCATACATGACAGTACTCCAAGACAATACTGGCCTCTGGCTAGAGTTTTAGAACTCAGACCAGGGGCAGACGGGGTAACAAGAGTGGTCAAATTAAGGACTTCAACGGGTGACACAACAAGAGACATTTCTCTTTTGTACCCTTTAGAG
Source organism: Bathynomus jamesi (assembly GCA_023014485.1). Classification (NCBI taxonomy): domain Eukaryota; kingdom Metazoa; phylum Arthropoda; class Malacostraca; order Isopoda; family Cirolanidae; genus Bathynomus; species Bathynomus jamesi. Next base: position 117,828 of record JAJOZX010008800.1, on the reverse strand, counting down.
TCTGGACCCAAAACAATGGACTTTGGAGAACCTTCTCCACTGACAGTAACAACTGGAGACACTGAACTTCCAGTAACTATTCCTTTGACAGTAGGAGTGGTAACGCATCCTACTACAACATTGACAGACACAAGACCTCAGCGACAAACAGCATTAAAGGCGCGACTATTTTTACAACAAAAAATAGATGCTGGGGAATTGTAATTTTATCTTCTAACTTTCACTTTTTCTTTTCTTATGGTAAAGACCATAGACAGTTTCATCCTATGGATGTATATTTTCTCTTCTAATTAAATGCTACACCTTCTCCATGAGAAGGTGAGGATAGGCACTGTTAATCAGATTAACAGGCATTTACAGTCAAATAGTTAGCTAGTCTACACTCAGACATAAAAATTGGTGACAATGACACCAAAATTTTTATCTCCCGGGGCCCCCAGTATATGGAAAACTGATGAGTGGGTAGTTGGGAGGTAACGAAAATGGTTCACTGAGTAGGTAGGTAGTTAATCTAACAATTATTAAATTCCTTTTATGTCAATAACTGGGTGGATGAAACCAATTGGTTGCTCACCAGAGTTATTCTCCACACTAGTATTTATATACTGTGTGAGAAGAGCGTGCTCGGTAATAGATATACATTACCGATCAACCAACCGGGAAAAAACCAAGACAACGCTGGTGGAAAAAGCCCCGCGAAGGGAGAACAAAGGAGAACGAAAACGAGGAACGGGGCGAGAGGACGGAACTGGAGAAGGGACGAGAACAGACACGAAGAAGATCCCCACCAGCAAGTACGCTCTCGACAATTAACAAGGAGAAAAGAGACTCTCTAATAACTAGCAGTAAGTGACTAATTGTGTTTTTAACCCAGTTTAATAGATTCATTAAATTAAGCTGGGTCAGACAACTTAGGCCTACATTGTGGCCTAAGACCCAGCATCAACTCATAGCTTAACAAAGGTGAAGGTAGATTGCCCTAACCTAATTTGGTGAGGAATCCTACTGTGGACCTCAATTTATCTGCCCGCTCTGGACCATTTCCGGAATCTCTAGGCTGACCCCTCTAGGCTAGACTTGATCTACTCTATAGTTAGACTGGAGATATAAGGGGTGGGTTAATTGTGGACCAATTCATACAGAGCATTTTTCGCAGATGGCATCTCTATCAATTCTATTACAAAAAGTGAGTTCATCAGAAAATCATTGACAGACAGAGGATATACTTTACCAAAAAATCCATCACATGTAATGGATCTCGTTCATTCGCAGTACAAACAAATAAAAGAACGCTTAAATTCTGAAATTACCAGCCAAATAAATGCAGGATCAAGGTTTAGTTTATCCTTAGATGAATACACCTCACTAAACAATCGCCGGTATTTAAATATTAACATACACAAAACTGACGGAACATTTTGGAACTTAGGAATGGTGAAGATTTCTAGTACTCTACCTGCTGAAACTGCTGTTGAAGTAATCAAAGAAAAGTTAGAGGAATTTCATATTTCTTTAGAAAAACATGTGGTGGCTTGTGTTACTGATGGTGCAGCTATGATGGTGAAATTTGGAAGGCTAATTGAATGTGAGCATCAATTGTGTTATGCACACGGAATCCACTTAGCGGTATGTGATGTTTTGTACCAGAAGTCAACCACTTCACTTGCAATCACTCTTTCTGAAGAAATTCAAACTGAAGATGACGAACATAATGACAACATAGATGAAGATGGAGAAGATTTCAATCATAGTATTGATTTTGAAAGTGTTTTGTGTGAGCGCTTTGATGAGGATCCGTTCGAGATAGATATTTCATTTGGATCGCACGACACTGTAGGTAAAGAAATCAACGTGTCTCAAATCATCAATAAAGTCAGAAAAATAGCAAAAAAATTTCGCAAATCACCTTTAAAGAATAACATCTTACAAGGATATGTTCAACAGGAACAAGGAAAAAGTTTGCATCTATTGCTGGATTCCAAAACCAGATGGAATAGTCTTTTAGCCATGCTGGGGCGATTTATCAAAATAAGGTCATCCGTATCGAAAGCTCTCATCGACTGCAATAAAGATATGGACAATTTTGACCTTGACAAACAAGAAGTTGCTGTAATTCGTGACATTGTGGCATCACTGGAGCCATTAAAAGTTGGAGCAGAAAAACTGGGCAACAGAGAATCGACTTTACTTTCATCAGAAGGTGTTTTTTCTTTCATTTTGAACGAACTAAATCAACTAAACACACCTTTTTCAAAAAAACTAAAGGAGTCGTTCATTCGACGCATAACAGAGAGAAGAAATGAGAACTTGACTGGCCTCATACAATACCTCAATAGTGGAAAGAATTATAAAAAGGTCGCAACTTTCGCAAGTGAGAAGTTTGCCAGCCTTACCAACCAAGTCTATGTTAATTTCATCAGCAAAGCAGATGTTAGATCGCCTTTTTGGAGTACCTGCTGATTCTACCTCTAGTGAGACAGATGAAGATAATGATGTGCAAGAATCAGCTGTCCCACAGTCATCTTCAATGACTCTAGCTGAAAGGCTTGATGCAGCTATTAAAGCAGCCGAGGTAGAGAAATCAAGAACACTAGACAGCAAAGCAAGCGCTGCAAAGCACCTTAAAAAGGAACTAGAGATCTTCGAGGCTACGGGCGAAAAAACGCAGAACATCTCTCTTCTCTTGAATGCATGAAAGACGATTCCACCCACGTCAATAGAATCGGAAAGGGCATTCTCAGCAGCAGGACTTTTCGTGACTAAAATGAGAACAAGATTGAGTGATCGAAGTATTGACCATCTTTGTTTTTTGAAATCGTACTATAAAAATTCACAGTGATAATTTTTTTGGTTGAATTCATTGAAGTTCTTTGCAATTTGAAGGTAATTTTTATTTTTTCTTTAAATTTTCTAAGCAATTCAAAGGCAATTTTTTTTCGTTGAAACGGAGCAATTTTTTTATTTGTGAAAATTTTCTATGTAATTCAAAAGTATTTTTTTTAATACATATTTTTCACAGCAATATTATTTTATTTTGCCCATCATGGAGATTGCAGAACTTATTAAATGACTATAAAAAAAAATAAAAAATAATTATACCCCCTCTTTTCTAGGTTAATTTATTTTATAATATATTTTAAATATAATTAATTATATCCCGGGATTTCCCGGGATCCCGGGAAGGGAATCATTTTTATCCCGGAATCCCGGGATAAGCAAAAGGCCGGGAAATGAGAAACCCTACTCCGGAACAGCATGTCCGAGAATCGTTTGAATGGTCTCGCTGCTCTTAACATTCATCGGGACCTCAGCATCAGTGTTGATGAAATCCTAGATGATTTCATGAAATCTACTCGACGTTCGCAATAGTCGTAAAATGCAAAATAAAATACCTTTTTATTAAATCTATTTTTTAAGACTTGCTGAAATTTTCCAGATTTGCGTTTTATTTTACAATAATGATTAAGAATAAAGTTAACTCACTAAAATATGTGTCACCATATGATCACAAGTATTAAACAATTACATTGTTATCTTAAGCGAATGAAACCCGATCATAAAGAAATTTTCGATTTCTGAACCCTCCCCCATGCAGAAATCCTGCGTACGGCCCTGTACTGCATCTGCAAGGGAGCGAGTGTAGTTTACGTCCCTCTGTGGTGCCTAGTTATCCTAGTGTAGTTTGCGTTCCCCAACTTTGTCCGCGTAGCCGAATCAAATAAAAAGTTAAAACTAATGAAAATATTACGACTTAACCTAAACAATCGTCAATACAGGGCGTCCCAAAAAAATGTATACACACTTTAAATACTTATAAAGGCAGTGTTTATTAAAATACATTTCATTTTCAAAATGTAATAGAATCTACAGACATTATTTAATTGTTTTGTCAACGCCTGTTTTCAAACTGACGTCCGTTCTGGTCCAGGCACTGCTGATAACGCGAAGCAATGGAATCGCAAACATCACGAAACATTTCGTTTGGTATTTGTGTGCATTCTCGTTCGATGGCTGCTCTCAATTCAGCGACTTGCAGGTTTTATAGCATAGACTTTGTCTTTTAAGTATCCCCATAAAAAAAAGTCTAGTGGTGTGAGGTCTGGTGAACGCGGAGGGTATTCTACGAAACCCCTTCGTCCAATCCACATCCACATCGTGCCAAGTACCACTCGCAATACTCCACTCTTCGGTCCGGATCATCTTCATTAATAGCATGGACTAATCTTGGAATGTAACTTTTCCATTGACAGCGCTTCAAAATGCGTTGGACAGACGATTCTGAAATTCCTACTTCACGACTTGCTTGCCGCACAGATTTTCTTGGACTTTGGTGATACGTTTCCAGTACTCTTTCTTTAAATACTTATAAAGGCAGTGTTTATTAAAATACATTTCATTTTCAAAATGTAATAGAATCTACAGACATTATTTAATTGTTTTGTCAACGCCTGTTTTCAAACTGACGTCCGTTCTGGTCCAGGCACTGCTGATAACGCGAAGCAATGGAATCGCAAACATCACGAAACATTTCGTTTGGTATTTGTGTGCATTCTCGTTCAATGGCTGCTCTCAATTCAGCGACTGTTGCAGGTTTTATAGCATAGACTTTGTCTTTTAAGTATCCCCATAAAAAAAAGTCTAGTGGTGTGAGGTCTGGTGAACGCGGAGGGTATTCTACGAAACCCCTTCGTCCAATCCACATCCACATCGTGCCAAGTACCACTCGCAATACTCCACTCTTCGGTCCGGATCATCTTCATTAATAGCATGGACTAATCTTGGAATGTAACTTTTCCATTGACAGCGCTTCAAAATGCGTTGGACAGACGATTCTGAAATTCCTACCTCACGACTCGCTTGCCGCACAGATTTTCTTGGACTTTGGTGATACGTTTCCAGTACTCTTTCTTGCTTTGTGGGGCTTGTCGATGTCCGTGGTCTTCCGGAACGCTTCTTGTGGACATTCTGAACAGTTCCATCGGCTTCAAACTTCTCTAATTCGAGTGATGGTAAGTCGCGTTGGTGGATCTGTTTGAAACTCCCTCCTAAACTGTCTTTGCACTTCAACTGCGTTTTCACACTTCCAGTAGCATTTTAGAATGAATTTCCTTTGTTCAAAGCTTAGTCTGACTGCCATTATTAATTCTAATGGGTTTAACTTGGAAAGAAAGAAACATCAATTGAGCTATCAGCTGTTAAAGTGTGTATACATTTTTTTGGGACGCCCTGTGTATATATATATATATATATAGGTTAGGTTAAGTCGTAACATTTTCGTTAGTTTTAACGTTTTATTTGATGGATTAATTTAAAAAATGTCTCCTAAAGATCCTAGTGTAGTTTACGTTCCCCAACTTTGACCTAGTGTAGTTTCTCTCCCCTTTTATGTCAGGGGGACGTAAACTACACTTGCTCCTGGAGAAGATTACCTCCTGGTATAAAATAACTACCTCTGGGTGCAAATACCTTCAGCCTAACAATCTTAAGGCCTCGTGAAATCCCTCCTAAAAAGGCCTCGGCCTCGGACTCGAGGCCTTTGAAAAATGTATGTCCTCGGCCTCGTCCTCATACCTGATAGATAGATAGATAGATAGATAGAGATATATATATGCGCCTCGGTGGTGTAGTGGTTAGCGTCGCTGACTACGAATTCATCGGCCCCGGGATCGCGATCCGGTGACGGCAGGCGGTGCGCAGCAAAATCCAGCTGTTCATCCTCCCACATAATAAAGAAATTGGTTGGTAGATAAATTAGTACCCTGGGTTAGCCTAGTGGTTAAGACGCTGGGCTGCTGGTGGGGTGTGGTTCGAATTCCACGTTAAACTGTCGGTCTAAGGTGGAGTGACAAGCTCGACCTTTGTCAGAATGAACAATTCGGGCGGAAGCTAACCAAAGGTTTTAAGAGAGAGAGAGAGAGAGAGTTAATAAGTATTCCCTAAAATTATATTTTTTGTTATTAATCACTTGAAAAAAATTGTTGTCAGGCCCAACTGCTTTAATTCGTCCATGTATTTATCTATACTATACAGTACTTCTCTTTTATAGTCTTATTTCGTTTTACTTATCCAAAGGAAGAAATTTTTCGTCAATAAAAAGGATTAGAAAACTTCAACTTTTATCCCATATTTGCCATGTTTGATCTAAATACATAAAAAACTTAACTGTAAACACTTTGTTTTTAACAATTTTCATGTCTTGCCAAACGTCACCTAAGCGAGAAAATGCCACATTTCAATAGTATAACGTTTTCCTTCTCCTTTTAGTTTTTAAAATAAAAATTCTTTATTGGTATAAAATATTAACATATTCTTAACTGGTTCCAGTATTCATATTTAAACAATATTTCCCCCAAACACATCTTTGAATGTGTTTGATAAATCATGGACATATAATTCTTTTATTTTATTAGGTACTTATTCTTTCAAAGGCTAAAAACCATCTATAGTTCCACTATTTAATATCTGCACAAATCAGCTTTTGAAGGTTTTGTTAAATTATTTCGATAATACTAGTGTAGAATAGTAGTATGAGCTCACGGAACATTTGTGGCAGATGATGTCAAAGCTTTGCGTGGTAGTACAAACAAACACACATACACTTTATTTCAGACTCAACAGGTACAAACATTATAGAAGAGGTCCATAGAAGATTAAGAGATAGATGTCTGGAGCACTGATTAAGTAGGGCAGTGAATCATTCTGTATAATGAACATACAATTGCCTACGCCAATGCTTCCAGATTTGAGATTTATAAAATATATCGGAGACCAGTCCACTAACCATGGCTTCTATTATCTTATTGGCTGACTCACCAAACCTAGTGATAAATCTAAATACAAAATTGCGAATGACACTGGCACAGTTAGGCACCTTATTGACTACAAACAGCATACTACATCCTGTAGTTGCAACCAGGGTTGCCGAAATTTTTTTGGCAAGTGTACCAAAACTTAAGTCAAAAGGTACCAAATCTCGCAAAAAGGTACCAAATAATTGAAAAATGATAATAAATCTCACGTTTCGGCCATTATCCAAAACTTTCGTTCACAAAAACACTTTTTTATATATAAAAGACGATATATTTTGATAAGTTGAGACAATAAAATAAAACTAAAATCCAGCAATTAAAACAAGATTTTTATTTTGGCGACTTGAACAATGAAGGCATTTTCCAGGATAATTCTGGCCATTTTGATCCTAAAGTGCTCCTGCACCAAGATCGTAGTTTATAATATATTGTAATTCGAATGTACCCTGTACCGACCATTCTTTCTACTACGAGACGAAACGAAAATTAAAATCCATCAATAATAATTTTTTCTTTTCCATTCAATAATGAACCAAATTATAGTTTTCTAAAGGATAGTTTTTTATACATACATAGAGGTTTTTGTTTGTTTCGACAAAACTTCAAATATACCAAAATTTTCGGCCGTCGTACCAAACGTACCAGAGGAGGCAAAAAGTACGACATTTGGTACGAACGTACCAACTTCAGCAACGCTGGTTCCAACACAAATGAGCTGTATACATTGCGTAGGGTTGCCAAGTGTCCTTTATTTCAAAGGACAGTTCTTTATTTCAGCTCATGTGTCCTTGTCCTTTGATAAACTCGGAAAGGACGCCATATGTCCTTTAATTCAGTAATTGACTCAAAATTTTATTCATCACTAAAAATTTGAGACGGAGATGTTTTCAAACTTAATTAATTCGTTAATCGGGAGAAGTGAGATTCAACATTCAGATGTGATTTCTAGTAAATCAGAGTTGGCAATCCTGCCCCCATTGCCCGTTGCCATTGTCATCCTTGCTGGAGAGGAACGAGGAAGGCATCGCCCGCTAACATATTTTTTGTGCTTTGCCAAATTGCCATATTAAACCGGCTTCATGAGTTTTTGACGTGATTCTATTTTTTATGAATTGAAGACTATCTTCAGATAAATACTTAGGTAAGAATACTTAATTATATACTTTTATAGTAGTAGTGGAGAATTTTAGTTAAAATGATTGATAAACTGGGTTTGAACATGGATGATTTGTTTGATGAGCTTTCTATTCTCCAAACCAACTTTGAAGCTATTTCCAACACTGAAAGTTTTAAGAACTGCTTAAGTACGGCAGGTAAATGGCACCTCATCTCAAAAAGCAATGGTTTTAAAAGTATAAATATTTTCAAAGTGGTTTCCTATGCTTTGTCGGTACCTGGAACATCAGCATATTGCGAAAGAATTTTCAGTGTAATGAATGCTAAGTGGCGAGATGACAGAAACAGATGTTCAGTAGAATTAATAAAAGAACTTTTGATTTATTTCAATTTAAAAGACAATTGTGCCGATTTTGCAGGCAAAATAAAAAATGATACAGCTTTACTCAAGGCTGGTCGAAATCAAGATAAGTACAATTTCATAAATAAATAAAGGCTTCATTCATTATAATGATTTGTAAATATTTTCCTGTCTTTAATTCACAAAATATAATAAAGAAATTTAAAAATGTTTCATTTCAATACAGTAGTGTGATTTTACAAGTGTACGACTTTCTAGACATATTTTATCTATGAATATAATAAAGAAATTGTAAAAAATATTGCACAAGTAAATTTTTATCATGATAAGCAATGGAATATACGGTAGCGTGCAAGTGTCCTTTATTCAAGATCTGTTGACTTGGCAACCCTATACATTGGACTCAGCCTGATTAGAGTACAAAAAGTTTTAAACAAAATCAACTTAATATCTAATGGACACACGAAATTTTCTGACCCAAAGTATTTCCCTGAGCATAAAATTGTCAACATTGCCCTAGGGCCTAGAATATCACAGTCATCCGAAAGACTATCCGTTAGTAATATGGCTAAGATACTTACTAGTAATTCCAAATTCGGCTGATTTCAGGTTATCTAACTATAGTCCAAGCAATTTGTAGTTAGACCTGGGCAAAATTGCTTCAGAAGCTTTCTAAACTGTTTCCAGCTCAGGAACCATTGCCGAATAACATATCCAAAATCCGACAAAATTGGACCCCGGGAACACCCCCAAAAATGAAATTCAAAATGGCGGACTGGATGTTTCCTACGAAAAAAAATATATATATAATTTACGCTTTTATTTATAGAGATACATTTGATGCTTTTTCTTTCAGTTGTAATGTTTTAAATAATTCAACAATATACAACACAACCAGTTATTACACAAATATAATGTTATATAGCTTTTACAGATTTTTATAATCAATAATACAACAATTATTTTTTTCCCAGTTTCAAGTTATGTTCATTACAGAAGAAGTGATACCTGGTCACAAACATACAGAAATTAATCCTCTTCATCACTATCATCGGATAGATTACCGGTACTTGGGTTGTTATCGCAACCACTGATTTGGCACTCGCCACAAGCGGCTGAACAGGGCATTCCATTACGCTTGCATCCACATCTTGAAGTAGCACATTTCGTCTTGCAGGAGCAGCGGATCATGTTGAGTAGATAATTTGGAGCTGGTGGCTTGTCGCAGGCTGTAGGGTAGTAGGAATTATTCTTTACATACCAACCCCACTGTTCTGCATCGATCTTCTCTTCTGTAGACTTCCAGATTAGTATTTGAAAGTATGTGCGAAAGCTGTGGTACTTTGTGGACGCATCGGTAGGTGGCAAACGTTCGGGTGTAACAAAAGATTTAGCTGTAGCTACCTTTTCAACTAACATTCGATGACGTAGTGCGTTAGTGGATTCAAGTGTTTTGCAGCCATACAACAGAAGCATTGCCTTTCTTCCAGCGGCTTCAATGTCAGAGTGTTGGCAACAATCAGAACAGAATGTATTTGCAACTGAACGGAGTTCAGCCACCTTCATCAGTGTGTCGAATGCTTTGGCTTTACCGATCGAAAAAATTCTGGATGTGCTATCACAGCCCGTGAAAGCATGCACAAACAGGAGATACTTGCAGATGTCATTGCCTAACAATGATTGAATGCTGAGAATATCATACACAGGATTAGGAGATGGTCCCCGTCTTATATCGCTGCGATAGTACAACTTGAAACCACTGTCCTTGGCATGGTACAGAAGGAGAATCAGCAAGTCGGTGTCTTCCCCTATTACTGTTGTAGTTGCATTTTCTGATGAGGAAACTGCTGCACGAACGATGTCCACATCAGCATCCCCATCTGCGTTGTGAACAGTACACCCGTGCTTCTTCAACATCTCACCTACGAAGGAAATAAATGCTTGCTTGTTGTTTTCATTAGCCAAGAAGTGTTCCTTCTGGCCAACAAACTTCATGCTTGGACTGAGATTCACATTTCTGCTTGTCTTGGTGCTGCGTCTTCTGTGGGTCATGTCCTTGATCGTAGGAGAGCTGCTGTAGTCATCAAAAACAATGATTGCTTTTCCATATGTTTTCAGAGTGAAATCGGCATATGAGTTGGCGATGCTGTCATATGTTTCATCTTGACGCCAGGAAACACGATGTAGTAGAGATCCACCATCCAATACGTACTGGTCTGTGCACTGAATTTCTTGAACTTCTTCCATGCGTAAAGTGTCAGTGTATTTGATTATTGCATGAGCTAGCTGAGACTTATCGGGTTTCCTCAAGATACTTCGTGATTCGAACAATGCAGGAAGATATGCACACAGTTCGTAACACATGACATCTTCAAGATTCATGTCTCCGCCAGTGGCAACAGTCATCATTCTCTGAAACAGTAGTGCAGGATCTACTTCTATATCTGAAGCATCAGTGATCACAACGGCAGAAGCAGATCCTAGTGTTTTCACTTTGTCAGATCTTTTGGCAGAATATGTAAAGGCTTGTTTCCCAATCATTTTTACGACAATGTTCGTACCGATTGAATGCAATTGATGAACGTTAACTCCAGGATCAGCAGTTAGCCCTGTTACAATGTTGCAGAGACCCGAGGTAGAATGGAATGGGGATAAGGATTCCAGACGTTCAAGTACTTTCTTCATGTCATTACTGTCCCTGATTTGTCTACTTCCCCTCATTTCCTTGTGCTGTTCACTACTTTCCAACAAAACTCTGGTGTATTCCTGCATTACTAAGTTATAAGTGGAACACAGAGGCATAGAAAAGAGCCACGTTGTCCTTTGGATGTCTGTAAATCCACTTCCGCGTGTCAGTCCGCCTCTGCTTTTCAGGGAACGCATTAGTACTTGTTCTATCACCAGGTCTGTGCCGAGTCCGGCCCATAATCTGTCGCTTCTTCTTACCACAAACTTACCTTCCTGGAACATTTTGTTAACGGCTGGATTTTCAGAAGGCAAACTTAACATTTTCTGCAGGTACAGGTATATCGATTTCAGGTAATTGTGATGTCCGGCTGCTGCAATTATGGGGATGGTCTCCAGCATAGCTTGCAAGTGCAAATCCCACGAGCCGGTTCTGTCTGCTGTTATCAAGGAACGTGCAATGTTGATCATTCGCTGATATTCCAACCAGAGTTGACTTGTTTGCGAAGTAGATTGTAGGTCAGTTTTCTTCGCATCCAAAGTGGTAGCAATCTGAGACAATGCATTCGAAGATTCCACATCCTCAACTGATTGTTTGGCGGTCATAACATCGTCGAGCAGGTCACAAGCTTCCTTATGGAGGTCATGAGGAGTTCCATCTTCATTACGAGGGAAAATGTCTGCGACTAGTAAGGTACTAAGAGCCGCATCTACTATCATATGACCACGTATCGCTCTTGAAACAGCTTTTCCAGACATCATGTGTTGCACGGCATTTGGTCCGTATATTTCTTGAAGTACTTCAGACAATCCTGAACCATTCATAAGAGTACCGACTGCTCCCAAAAGATTCATCAGAGTGTGAAATGATCCCAGCATTAAAACAATGTCCTGCAGGTCTCTCTGTTCATTGATGATTTGGGAAGCTTTCCAGAACAAAGGCTGATCAAAGGTAATAATGCATGGGACTTTTTGATCGCGTGCTATCTTGCTCAAATATAGTAATGTCGAAAATATGCAGGTCATGTCAGTTGGCGACATATCTATGATGGGAAGGAACGTGATCGACGCCACACCTGGATGTGAGACACTTGATCCACCGTGAATTGCCTGCATTGTTCCGGACCAACTTGGACCTGATCTTTCTGCTGAAGATATCTGCCAGAGAAGACTAAGTCGACTTATGGTGGCAGTGGGTACTGGAAGTTCGCGGAATGAGATGTCCCTCAACATGCTTCTCGCGTGTCTATATTCCCTAATGTCAACGGTTGCAATCTTCTTAATGTCATTGTCACCAACATTACGCCTGTGAATAGAAGGGTGGATCTTGATCTTCGGAGTTATTGCGGCAATCATACCCATTCCATGAAAGGTATTCTTCCCTTCCAAAGTGCAGACATCATGATCGACGTTATCTGCTGCTAGAAGGACTGCAGTGTTTTCATCAACAGTAAAAGAGCCAGACCCACTTGCCAGCGCCGCGTTTCTTTCGAATCTTGTTACTTCTGCATACGACGAACAGTAACCCAGCTGATGGAGAACGTCAATAAGGTACCTTGACCTAAAGTTGTGGTGTAGCTGAACCGACAAACCGATCTGTAGTGGACATAGTAATCCTCTAGGACGGGTTGCTTGCATAATGCTCTGCCCAATTGCACCTATTTTTCTTGAAGCATCCTGTCCCGCAAATGCTTTTGATAATAGCAATTTCAGACTGTTGGGAATGTAATCAAGAGCACTTTCTGCAGTGATGTCATTTGGAGATGGATACACATCTTTTCTAGGCGAGTCGACAGACTTGATATCACTTCTGATTATTTTTGCAGCAGCTTCTACTAGGTAAATCTTCTGTAGCTCTATATCTATATCACATTCTTTCGACTTTTTGTGATAATCTATAAGAATTTCATTAGCTGTCTCTCTCGTAGTGTTACTACATCTGCCTTCCCACTTTCACCTGATATTATGATCTTGTCTCCGTAACGTTCTAAAAGCTTTCCCTCATGTGCCTGCGTTCGTAGACAGAGCTCTGACTTCCTTGAAGATATTCCTCCATTTTGGAAATTAGGTCTCCAATCAACAGTTGTTCATCATCATTCTCTTCCAGGTAAGCACAGGTCTGAAGGAATGCTTGGTGTTGCTCTTCATTAGTTGGTCTCCCTTTCTTCGAATCATGATCGTCGGGAGTATGCGCGAGGAATGTTTTTTACTTCGAAAATTTACGCTGCAGGTGTGATGGTAGACACAATCTGCAGCAGGAAGATCACGAAGATAATACTCCAGACGGCCTTTTACATTAAACGACCATTCATCGCAGCGCTTTCACAGCACCTTTTATGGTTTCGGAGAACTATGTGTTCTTATTTTGACATGCTCTGATTTTTGGTTTGTGTTTGGAAAAAAGTCCACAAAGGTATCACAAAACAAACAGTGAGTAGCACTGGAAAATGCGTATTCATGAAAACGAGAACTTTTCCTTGGTATTGCCTCGGCTGCGGTCTGTCGCTTCTTTATTTCAATGGTCTTTTTATCCGTAAACCTTTTCCTACATACAACGTGAACACTTATTCCAGCTGTTGCAACAACATCGCTTCCACGGCTGCGGCTGGATGCATTTATACCAGTGGCGGTTCCTCATATGGGCAATATGGGCAGCCGCACAGGGCGGCATTTGTGGAGGGGCGGCATGAGCGCCTGCAAAAAAAATAAAAATAAAAATAAGAATAAATAAATAAAGAAATAAATAAAAAAAAAAATAAAATAAAATAAATAATAAAAGATCAATGACTTTGCATCAAGGAAGGTAAGAAGAGTCAGGCTTTAGATGGCAGTTGTGCTGTGGTGCAATTTATTTTGTTTCTTGTTCAAAGTGTAGCATAATAATTACCCTCTCTTAAGTGTCTTATTCTATTTATGTGATAGAGCATTTGTACAATTTAGAAATTTGATTCTCTAGTTTATTTATGGCAGTTGTGCAATTTAATTTGTATTTTTCCTGTTCATAGTATCATAATTACATTCTCTTAAGTGAGTTATTCTATTTACGTGATGAAGGATTTGTAAAATTCAGAAATTTGAGTCTGTTTTGGTTCTGAAGTTCCAACAATTAGTCCAATAAAAATTATTTTGTGAAAGAGTTATGTCTGTCCTTTATTTTGGGGGGATTCGAATGTGTGTGTGTTGGCGAACAGGGGGGGGGGCGCTGAAGGTGAGGTTCGCCCAGGGCGTCATGTAAGCTAGGACCGCCTGATTTTATACCATCTGCTCCTTTTTGCGAGATGTGAACCACTTCCTGTCCGCTGTCCAATTTCTCCTTACAAATCACGCACAATTCTTCAGGGGTCTGCATTCTTGAAGGCGGACGCACACCGAGTCAGCCGTACACCGAGTCAGTCTGAAACAGAAAACACAAATTAATAAACTGTGTTGCAGTATTTAAAAGGAGTACATAATAACAGTTTTAAAGAAAATGACAAGCACAAATACGCAGATTTGATAGTGGGTAGTAGGAATTAAAGAGTTGTATATAATATAAGTTTATAAAGATGTAGCAATGTCCATTCTCACATACACTCCATACAGTATATTTTATTTACATTACGTGACGTCATAGTTTAGTACTAGCCGCCTAATACAATTTTTAGTGTCATATAGGTTAATTTAGAAACGAAAATGTGTTTTAAAACATTTTACTGATCAAGAAAAACGTCATAACTCTCTCTACAAAGCGAAATTAAAATTTATTGTATTTCGTAGGAAACTGCCAGTCCGCCATTTTGAATTTCATTTTTGGGGGTGTTCCCGGGGTCCAATTTTGGATATGTTATTCTGCAATGGTTCCTGAGCTGGAAACAGTTTAGAAAGCTTCTGAAGCTATTTTTGCTCTAGATTGCCTGAACTACTATTCTAACTAACAATACAACCATTATAGATAAAACTATACTTATTTCTTATACATTCCATCTTCTACGTAATTAAACGTTACAAAATATAGCAAAAATTGAAATTATAAATATAGTTACTCTTGAAATTTTAGTATATAAATTTAATATTTAAACAAAATTTGTTTGTTGGAATATATTTTAAAATAAAGTTCACTATAAAAGTTTAATTAAAAAAGGTAATTCGTTTTGATAGAACATTAAAAACATCTCAAGAAAATATTTTATTAGGGTAACTAAATTATAATTTCCGTTTCATGAAAGAAAGAAATATATATACAGGGTGGGCGGAAAGTAGCTCCCTATTTTGGATTGGTAAAAAAATATGTATATTATCCATTTATTTCAGAAAAAATAATATGACAAGGTAGGCATACATGGTAGGTTTTCTCTAAAATTCAATGTGGGCTCCAACT